>JAZDUH010000518.1:5315000-5505000 GCA_036419115.1 Scarus forsteni | reverse complement strand
AGGATAATAGAGACAAACAGAGCAGGAAGAAACACATCCCAGGGTAGAGGGTTGTGCAACTATTAAACCATAATGATGAGCAAAGTGAGAAGCAGATAAAGACTATGCAAGTTTATTTGTTTCACACCTTTCAGGAGCAAGTCAACTCAATGGAACTAAAACCAGGAGATTCTGAATAGGTAAGGGCTTTTTTATTTATCCAGGAGTTTTTTTATTCACATCAGCACCTATGTCACGCATGTCTATAAAAACACAGATGAAGGATTGACAGTCTGGTTCGTGTGTCTTTCAATTGTTTTTCTCCCTGATCCTGATTTAGAGATATAAGCAGTGCTGGGGGGCCAAATGGTATACTAATAGTTTCTATTGTCTGTCCTGGGGACAAAGAATCAAGTCAAACACTGTTCTATCTGCTGTCTTATAAATTATAAGAACAAGAAAGAACCCAAGAAATCCCACATTCTGCTGACCCCTCTTGTGTCTGTCCACGGCTCTGTCGCTCACAGCAGAATGTGGGATTTCTTGTTCTACGCTCCTAATTATTGCAGTGCAGGCATTCGTTTGGTTTGGTCAGCCACGGCTCCCGTAGGCACCCGTAAGTGTATCATAGAAATGCGAAGTAGTACTGTTTAGGCTATAAACATGTGCTAAATGATGTCGTTTCGAGTAAATGGTGGACGCATTCGCTTCAGGACACTTGGATTACAGCGCACGAGCAGTATGGAGGAATATTGCCGACTTTTTGTGGACTTTTAAGGACACTGTTTGTTCGGGCTCTGACCGAAGTCATAATATCAATGTAAGTGGACAGCGAGGATTCCCCCAGATCTCCGGCTGCATCCTAGATGTTCCAAAACTACTCCACAGTGTTGTTCAGCATGAGGGTGAGTAGAAAATGAGGCCAAATCGTTGTTTGGGTGTAGTGTTCCTTTAAGAGTGACTGTGATTTACGAGCACGGAGGAAGACATGTCAAGAGTTTTTACTGTTAATTAAATCCATTTTTATGGATAATGTATGTGTTCAAACTGAAATCAAAATATGAGTTTACAGCATTAACCAGTTATTTTACACAAATAAGTATGTGAAAAAATAAAGGGCGATGCTTTTCTCACAGACCCCATCTGTAGCTTTGTACAGCCTTACTTCTGACTTCTGTGCTACTCCTTTCCTGACAGGCGCAGAGATGATTGAAATCACTGTGGCTGAGGCGTTCCCTATTAGGATGACCCTCATACACCACTGAAAAAATATTTTAACTATCCCTTTAAGGGCATATAGCCAAAGCAGATGGCACAGAGAGAGAAGCACAGTTCCACAGAAACTGGAACTGACTTTCCAGAACAAATCTTCAGACAGGCAGATAAAATACGTTCTCCCACCTGAGGACTGGAAAGAGACGATGGACTAAAAACCAATGTAATTTTTATTCAAGATATGGCAGTTAATTCAAGGGTCAAGGTGAAAGGTGCTTGTCATAAGATACATCACATTAAAATAACACAACCTTAAATATTTGAATAATCTCTTAAGCTAGTGAATAATTTGAGATTTAGCACCTTTAATTAACAGTTAACTGGTAGGCATTGTTTTTGAGTTTGTTAAAGGAGACATATCATGCTTGTTTCTCCTTTTCACTATGCCAGACTAGGATGCCTGTAAAGCATTTCTGCCCTCAGTACAAGTCATTTAGTTCCTTCACTGCCCCACAATAGCGTTCTCAAAATCCTCATTTTAGGCCATTATGAAGCCCTAGTTGAAACGTTCGGTTTCCAGGCTGACCTCCAGTTACATCGCAATGTCACAGCCCTTTGTGCTCTGATTGGTCAGTTCTGTCAGAGCTGCCGAGAGGGTTGAGCCAGCCTGTCCTTCTTCTTCTACTGTATTTTCTGGCAGGCTCAAAGCAGCGACTGCGTATTGAGTCTCCCTACAGGCCAGAGCTGGTAATGAGTGAGTGTGAGCTAGGGAGCTATATACTGCTGCTGGTGGATGTGTTCCTCGGTGATGGTTTTGTGGCTAACGGACATCACAGAGGAGGAAGTGTTTTATCAGATTACTCCAATAAAAAGAAAGGTACCTCGTGTCGTCATGACGATTTAAATCTCGCGGACATCTCGCAATGACCTATTTTCAGAGGCATCAAATCTCGTTCTAGGATATCAGAAAAAATACAATATCTCATTTTTTGAAAATTAAGGGGGTGTAAGGTCTTGTTTTCAAATTTATTATATGTAAGTATTAAATCATGCATCAGCATATGTCTCCTTTAATAAAGTAGGTCAGTCTAGCTCACTATGTGTCCAGCTATGGGCATCTCTCCTTACACAACTAACAACTGAGCGACAAAAAGAGTTTCAAAAAACATTAATTCCAGAAAATAAGATAAAATTTGAACTAAAAAAAATTGTGTATCTATACAAAAGCCTCGGAATCAATAATTTTATCACAATTAAAGTACTGAATGTAAACAACAACCCTTCCTTGGTGCTCCTCTTAAGCTGAACTTGCTTCCTAACATCAATAATTTAAAGCGTCTTTTGAAGTCAACTTATCAGTCGTACACATTAGTGTATGGCCTCCAACCCCAAAAGTTATCCCTAAAAACTCAGTACTGAGTCTCAAACTCTGTAAACGTTTAATTCTATCAAGCCCTGAACCCTGACTGTTGATTGCATTAACACACTATTCATTCACGCAGCACAAAGCCACAGCTCGTCCCAGTCTCATTGTCACAAATGAGATCTGAATAAAAGGTGTGGTGTGCAGCAATTTTATACCGACTCAAATAAATTGTGCGTGTCCAGGAGGCCAAACTTCCTTCCTTATTAAACATTTACAAAGCCTCACCATTGTTTTACTATTTTTACCTTTATCCACTGTGTACGGAGTAGTGAGAGTGCCAAATTACAAAAGTAAATCTGTAAAAGAATAAATAAATGAATGAATAAATAAATTATAAGAATCCATAAAAGAAAAGGCTAATAAAAGTAGAAATATAAAGACAAATAAAAAATAAGTAGAAAAGTGCTTAATAAATAAATAAATGAGTAAATGAATAAATAAATGAAGTAGCTATATAAAGTGATATTAATCAAAAAATAAACCCTTAAAAGAAAAGGCTAATAAAAGTATAAATATCAAGACAAATAAATAAAAGTATTTGAATCACATTATAATGTCACTTTAAAAGCGAAGGAAATATGCGCAGAAAAATATGAGCAGTATGTCGTCGTGAGCAGTCGCAGAAGGAACCCAATCAAGTAAGAAGGACAGATATGTCGGGTTATGCTTTGTTTACATCCTCAAGATTTCGCCACACGAGCTCATCGATGTCTGTGTGGGTCAAAGCACACATAGTACTAGCACTTTCCATTACGCCCTCTACCGTCCTCTACTCTACCGCCTTTATTTATTTATTTATTTATTTATTCATTTACTCATTTATTTATTTATTTATTTATTAAGCACTTTTCTACTTATTTTATTTGTCTTTATATTTCTACTTTATTAGCCTTTTCTTTTATGGATTCTTATATAATTTATTTATTCATTCATTTATTCTTTTATGGCTTTATTTTTGTCATTTGGCACTCTGACTACTCCCTAACTGTGGTCACATAGCAGACATTTTTCTCTTAATGGATCCTTGAATGCTGTTACTGAAAGGAGAATACCACAGTGCTGCATCCGAAAAACACTGACTACTTCATTTAACAATTATTCTTGATGAATAAGTAACTAAATAAATCATAATGGCAAGAATCCCTAGGAGATTAAAGAAGGTTTTTGGAATTATTAAAATGCTGACATTGTGCTAAGTGGGCAAGATCCAGAACGGTGGGGAGGCCATTTCCATAAGGCAGCTGCTGCAAGCTCATATTTAGACCAACAGAAGAGAGGGAAAGGACAAAATCTCGAACATTTTTTCATAAACAAAGAAATCTCTAAGGTCTAAATTTGTATTATTCTGATTTAAGAAAAGTCAAGGCCAAAAGTCTTGCAGTATTGTTACAGCAGAATGACCTGCTGCACTTAATAAAATTAGCTAGCTGCTGACCTCTAGTGGAGAAAAGAGGTGCGCACACCATCAAAAGCAGCCTATGGGCAACTGGCTGGTCCACATGGAGCCCTTCTTCTCACTAAACACAGCGGGCTGGTCAGTTTGAATTGAAAGAGCTGTAAACATGAAGACAATCTACCATGTATTTTAGTGTAACTACCATGTATAAAGACAGAATCTATCACAACATGAAAAATAGAAACATTGATAAAAAAACAATGGATACCAGGTTCATGTTTTGTTGTTAAAGGCAGGTATGATTGATTGAACTTTATTGAAGAGTTAGTATAAAGCCTCATTTAAAAAAACAACAACACTTCTATAACCAGGAATTCGACACACCAAAATCATATCTTAATCAGATTTAATTTTATGTCCCGCTAATTTAATTCTTTAGACTTTACTTCCTTCTTTTTAGGTACAAACATTTACGTTGACATCATTAGATTCTAATAGAAGCTATACAAATATTACCTGTTGGGCTAAAGCCTTGCTGCTTGAAAACTACTGTACTTTTTCAGAAAATACAGAAATCGATGGAATTTTCACAAAACAGAAACACTTATTTCAATATTGGTTTCAAAAAAATCTTCTTACATTTACAAAGTAAGAAAGATGACCAAGAGCACTGATGTGTTAATTTTTTGAAGAACCTAATCTTTGTTTTAAATAAGGGATGGGCCTCTTTAGTGCCCAATGGGGGGCACATTTAGAGGAACAGATATCAAACTGAAGCATACTCTCAATATGACTATCAAAAATGGCTGTAATTTCACAGAACGACAAATATTGTTCTTTTATGATTCTTACATGATTTATATGATTTTACGTTTTTTAAAGCATTGACATTTGTTAAAAGTTGATTGGCTTCTTTTACCCATTATTTGGCATGTTAGGTTGTGTTGCTGGGAGGTTGAATATTTCACTGCTGTAAGAGGAACAAAGGCGGCGTCGCGAGGATAATAGAGACAAACAGAGCAGGAAGAAACTATATCCCAGGGCAGAGGGTTGAGCAACTGTTGAACCACAATGATGAGAAAAGTGAGGAGCAGATAAAGACTACGCAAGTTTATTTGTTTCACACCTTTCAGGAGCAAGTCAACTCAATGGAACTAAAACCAGGAGATTCTGAACAGGTAAGGTTTGTTTTTTATTTATCCAGGAGTTTATTCACATCAGCACCCATGTCTTTGTCAAAAAGTAATGATAAAAACAGATCATGTTATGACAGTCTGGTTCGTGTGTCTTTCCATTGTTTTTCTCCCTGATCCTGATTTAGAGATATAAGCAGTGCTGGGGGCCAAATGGTATACTAATAGTTTCTATTGTCTGTCCTGGGGACAAAGAATCAAGTCAAACACTGTTCTATCTGCTGTCTTATAAAGCACTTGTCTGAGATTAAGAGTGACAGTGACTTACGAGCATGGAGGAAGACATGTCAAAAGTTTTTACTGTTAATTAAATCCATTTTTATAGATAATGTATGTGTTCAAACTGAAATCAAAATATGAGTTTACTGGATTAACCAGTTATTTTACACAAATAAGTATGTGAAGGCACCATTAATGATAGACAATATAAGCTGCCATCCAAGGGATGTCTTTTTCAGGGATGTCCCTGTTTAGCAACAAATTGTTATGAAAGACGTTTAAAGGATCATTCAATTACTGTTTCAAAATAGTTTCTCTCGTTCATGTCAGTTATGTGTACATTTTTTGACATTTTTTTTGTTTTCATTTATGGTCAATTTTTCTCTGGAGTCATTGGCAATACGATCCTTCATAGAACTCGCTCATACAGACCACTCATTTTTTTTATCTTTAAATTTTTTTCTTCTTTTTTTGATTGTGGTGGCATGTGTTTTGTTATTAGTTTGTCATAACTTCTGAGTAACTTGTTTTTGTTAGATTGCTTTTTTTTCTTCTTTTTTTTTGCATGTTTTATGTGCATATAATATCATGTAACTTTAATATACTTTAGGTGGAGGCTTCAAATAAGCCTTTTGGGCTTTTCGCCTCTTCCTGCGCCTCATATAATGTGTTATCTTTGACTTCTGTGTGTTTCATAATTGTGCAAAATAAATAAAGTAAAAATAAAATTTAAGCGAGGCAACGTCAAGCCACATTCTGCAAGTGTCAAAGCAGCGTCCTAATTGCTTAAGTGTTGCTGAAAGGAAAAAGTGATGTTTACACAGTGGTAAACATGACCCTTGTCCTGTCTGGACCATGTCCGTCTCTTTATGATTATAGTCTACACATCCTCGGGTAACTATGTAGTTATCCTGTTGGATTAAATCAAATGCTAAGTATATAAGCTTCAGTGACGTCAGTTGCACTTCAGTGGCATCACAGTCAGGAGATTTCATTCCTATCATCTGACGTACTTTGTGAGACAAAAGAAAGTGCCTCAGAGGAAACGGCAAAAGCAAGAGAAAAACACATAGGAAAGCCACGTGTCAACCGTTAAGGCTAATGATGATTATGTAAAGGTGGGGAGGAGATGTTCGTGCCAGACTCAAGGCTCTTTCGTAACACCTGAGGATGGTTGATAAACCCCAGTCCACCTGGGTACTGTTGCTGATCATGTCCATCTCTTTTTGACTACAGTCTACCCACTCCTCAGCTGACTTAGTTTAAGTCACTATCAAACTTGTTTTACTTGATAGTCTGATAATAAGTCTGTTGTTTTTCAGTGGAATCAGTAAAGTGATCTCATTCCTGTCATGGGAGTTGCAAGACAATGTGAATGTTTAGAATATTTCAGCAACCATGCAAAATTTACACACTGTACATCAGAACACAAGGACAAAGGAAAAACACATAAAAAACATACTATTAAAAAAATAAAACAGATAAAAAGAGAAGAGACACAGCCAAAACAGATGCCAAAATGTAAATAAAATTAAATCGAATCATACTAAAAAGTAACAGTGCAGTGTTGATAATAAAACAGTAACTCAAATACATTATTATTAAGACAGTTGATATTGTTCCACTGCAGTGCTCGTCAAGAAAATCTAAAAAACAGAATCCAACCAAAAGCAGATGGAAACAATAGGTTAGGTTTCTCTTGTTTGAGAATTTCTTCATAATCAAATGACTTGATCAAGTTGGTCCATTTGGCTGTGTGTGTAGTTATTCATTTAAATAACAAAGAAATTATCCCATTTGAGCACCCAACCATTTTTGTAGTCCTTGTCCGCAGTTTGTTTGCAACCACAATTTAAAGTAAAACAATAATGCTTCAAAATTAGTTAATGTCAGATGAATTTGTTGTTCCAAATGAAGCTTTCAGATCTTGTATGCGTGTGTTAACTGTGTACCTCATTCAAGGTAATTATATACTTCTGCATTTAAAGATTCATTCCTCCACCAACCCATTTATAACCGAGTGAGGCAGCAGCCATTGAGAGGAACAGCAGTGCTCAATAGTGGTAAGTGGCTGTGTTACCCCTTAAAGGATAAGTTCGGTTTCTACAGCTTCCACATTGTTTATAGAATGAAGAAGAACAATATACTCACCCAGAAGGCTTTCCTGATCCAAACAGTGCTTCAGGAGATACTTAGATCCAAAAATGAGCAGCGGACATCCGTCTAATGGTAGCACATGGGGCATGTATAGCGTCGCTCTTAAAACTGCATTTATCGTCCAATAACTCATTCGTTTCTTCAATATTTCATCATGGTCCACTTGCGCTACTCCTCCAAGACAGTCCGGTCGCTCCACCCTTGTTTTTGTGACTATGCTGACCTCTGAACTGAAAACTTTCTTTACGGCCGCCGCGCATGCGCAGTACGGCTTCCTCCTTTTGATAAGTTCATCAGTAAACCCTGGCTCGAACCTGTAAGGACACCCATCATATTAAAAGTTCTCGTCCACAACATCTTTATCCGATAGATATTTGTCCATTTTGCACAAAACTGGAAGAAGAAAGTCGTTCAGTAGCCGGCGGTCGCCCCTGAAACAATGAGCCGTACTGCGCATGCGCGGCAGCCGTAAAGAAAGGTTTCAGTTCAGAGGTCAGCACAGTCACAAAAACATGGGTGGGGCGACCCCGGACTGTCTTGGAGGAGTAGCCCGAGTGGACCATGATGAAATATTGGTGAAACTAATGAGTTATTGGACGATTAATGCAGTTTTAAGAGCGGCGCTATGCATGCCCTATGTGCTACCATTATATCTCCATACCATAAATATCTCCCGAAGCACTGTTTGGATCAGGAAAGCCTTCTGGGTGAGTATATTGTTCTACTACATTCTATAAACAATGTGAAAGCTGTAGAAACCGAACTTATCCTTTAACAGAGCATATAACTTCAAGTCAGGGTGCCCACACTCCCAGCTGAACGGTAGACATGTTTACGCATCTTGCTTCCCACTGAGTCATTAGTTTTCTCCATCTCTATGTGTGTAGCTCTCAGAGCCAAGAGTGGAGCCACACCTCAACAGTCACCCTTCACCGAGCCTTGACCCGAAAGGAAGTCACTCATAGCGGGATTGCATGCTTCAGGACCTCCATCTTATTCCTCCCCGTGTGCCCTCAAGCAGTTCCAGCACACACACCCAGAGAACAAGGCTCACACACTTTTTGAAGAAGGGATGGCATTGTTGCAAAACATCCTACTTGGCTTGTTGATTGTCACGCTCATCTTCATCCTGTCTTTAAACATGGAGAAGCCCCCTAAGTGGTCGAGACAGCCTCTGAAACAGCTTCCGGACTTTGCTCTGGAAGAGAGCAGGTATGCAGAAGAATCTTATCAAATAACATAGGGACAAGTGAGCCCCCTGCCTTTTCACTTCCTAATAATAGGATGTAAATAAATATGCCTCATCTTATCATCAGTAAATATGGTTTAATATGTCACCTACTCAGCCAGAGGGCAGCCACTGTTAAACTTTAGTAGTTAGACCATAAAAGAAAAATGGCCAATGATTAAAGCACCGTCAATGATTGTTTACTTTACTGGCTTTTCTAAAAAAAAAAAAAGAATCCCAAGATAAAAGTCAGGAATTGCAGGATAAGTAAGAATTCAGAGATGAAAATAAAAATTCTGCCTACACCCTCTGATTAGAGTCAGATTTCTGGAAGTTTCCAATTGAAGTCAGACTTCAGAAAATAAAATCAGAATTAAAAAAAAAAAAATCCAGATAATCAGATAAAAGAAAAACACCTGGGCACACTGTCAGTAGCCTCATGTAGATCCATGTCAATTCTGACAACTTAATCTAAATTCTCACATTTATTTCAGAATTATCAAATTAAAATCATTTTGTAGATACAAAGTCAAAATTCTCAAAGGAAAGTCAGAATTCTGGAAATGAGTTCAAGATTTTCTGGTTGATTTCAGAATCCTGGAAAAAAAAGGTAAAATTCTCTGAGCAATGTAAGAATTCTTGAAACAAAGTCAGAATTCTGATATGACAGTAAAAATTCCCAAAAGAAATTGAGAATTCTCAGATTTGTGCAAGAATTAAACAACTTAAATCTGCAATTTCAAAGACAGAATTCTCAGATTAAAGTCAAATTTTTCCATTCAATGTCAGTACTCCAAGATTAAAATTGGAATTATTAAAAAAATGTCTAAATTCTCAGACAAAATTTGGAACTCTATAAACCAAATCAGAATTCTCATAATAAAGTCAGTATTCTCAGATTAGAGTCTAAATTCTGAAACTTGAGTCAGATTTCTGGAAACAAGGTCTGAATGCTCAGATTAATGTCAGTATCCTGAAAATAAAGTCCCTTTTTCAGAATAAAACAAAATCTGAATACATGCATTTATGTCAGAGATGTCTAAACAAAGTCATAATTATTGGATAAAAGTCAAATTCTGAAAACAAAGATCATAATTCTAAAATAAAAATCAAATTTTCAGATAAAGGTCAGAATCCTAACATTATATTACATTTCTGAAACAAAAGTCACTAGAAAAGCACTTGGAGAGCACAGACCTCTGCCAGCACCACAGTCCTCAGCCTTATTGTGATTTTTACCATAAATATTAGTCCTACCTTTATTTCATGAAAATATTTAGATTCATTGACCATAAAAACATACCATTAGCAATTGGATTCATAATGATATCTATTTTAGTTCAGTAGTTATTCACAGAAATCACATTTTTTGCCATGGTGGCCAGACGCTGATCCGGATCAACACCAAAATTGAATCAGTTCTTCCTTTTCCCATGCTGAACATTCCCTGAAAATTTAATCAAAATCCATCCATAACTTTTTCAGTTATTTTGTTCACAGACGGACAGACAGACAAATTATCAAAAAGTCAGTATCTTTGAAAACAAAGTAAACATGCTTGTAGTTAAGTCAAGATTCCTAAAACAAAGACAGAATTCTCAGATGATTTTTACAATTCTGGAATTAATGTCAGAATTCTCTGATTAAAGTCAGATTTCAGGAGAAAAGTCAAAATACTCAGATTAAATTCCAATTTTTGGAAACATAGTTGAACTTCTAAGATTTAAGTCAGAAATTGGGAAATAAAGTTCAAATTCTTTGATCGAAGTCAGAATTGCAAAACCAAAATTGAAATTCTCAGATTAAAGTTATAATTCTGGAAACGACATCAAAATTCTGAGAGTGAATTAGAATTCTGGAAAGGAAGTCAAAATATTGATTATCTAGTCAGAATTCTGAAAGGAAAAAAAAAAAGAAAAAGGTTAGAGTGCTGACTTTGAATTCTTAATTTCTTCCAGAATTCTAACTTTTATCTCAGAATTCTGTTTTTTTTTCATCACATTATTCTGAAGATGATTTCAGAATCAATATTATGTTTTTGAAATATGATTATTATCCCTGTACCAGTCTATTTGGATGTGAAAATGTCTTACTTTTGTTATTCCTTAACGGCACTTGACTATTTCCTTCTGAAGCATCATATTTTGAGCAAAGTCAACATGGCACCCACCCTCCAACCCCAATTTTGATCTATACACAGAGACTCAAAGGATGCTGGGGGGCCATCTGCTCAGGACATCAACAGGAACAACCAGAGTGAACACGCACAAGCTGCAAATGCTTCAACTACAAAGTCTGACAACACCTCAAACACTGAACACAGTCCATTAGAGAAAAACAATCACTTGAGTACTCCATTGCACAGTCTCAGCATTTTTAAACTTTCAGACATAAACAGGACAAAGATTAGTACCAAAGCCCCTGCAGTTATGCCCAAACAGCCCACCCAGGCAGCCTTGGTAAAAGATCCTCCCTACATTGGAGACACCTACATGAGCGAAGACATGCCACTCCAAACTGTAAGTGCAGAAAATATTTCTTCATGAGCTTGGTGTTTGATCAGATTTATTAATGTTAGGAAGTAGTCACATACCCCGCACTGCACACGCAACTAAAGCAGCCAATCTGTTAAGCAAGGGTTTGATTTAAAGCTGGGGTTAGCGATTTGATTTAGATACACTTTTTGTAATACTGGTTAAAATGGTCTTTATGACCCGATGGTAATCAACTCATAATGTGCTCTTAAAACAGAGCGAAAAATATCCGCTATCTACAGCAGCAGTAAAACAGGGAAAACCCCAACCAATAATCATGCTGGGACACCTGTTTTTAAACCAATCAAATCCCGTTGCCATTCTGCCCGCCTACTGCGTGTGCATTTTCCCGGCGTGCACAGACTCGGTGCGTGTAGCCGAGCTCATACGTATCAGAGTCCGCCGGAGAATGCTTACCTTTCAAGTTTTGTCTTTGAAAATAAGGGAAGCCTGCCGTGAACCGTCCCACAACCCCAACCAAGCTCCAGTATCCCTCACATTTTAAGACAGATTTTCAAGAAATCTAAAATAAATTCTTTGTTTTTCTAAGTTTGTTCTGCTGCTCTAATCTCCAAATAGCTGCCATCCAGGCTACTGCAGGTGGACGTTCTCGCGAGGCTTCTTCTTCTTCTTCGGTTTTACGGTGGTTGGCATCCATCATTTTGGAGCATTACCGCCCCATTCAGGCTAGAGACAGCCCTTAGGAGATGCTACTTTCAAACTCATGCTAGTTTTCCAAAATGGCCAACCCCAGCTTTAAGTTCAATAAAAATATGAAAAATTCTGCTTTGTAGAGATTTAGATTCAGCTCTTTTCCCCTCCCATTTGGAAAGGCTCAGATCTGAAGGGACATTGGAGGCTACAGGGGGCTGTGATAATGAGACCTGTGCTGATTGGAGAGGGGATGAGTGGTTCAAGCTGAGGGGAAGACTTTCAGAACAGTCATGACGTCTGCCTGTGACATGCAGTAAAAGGCACATATAGCTGGAATCTGTATAGCTATGACATAATAAACCCCAGCAAGGCAAAAAAAAAAAAAAAAAAGTGTTTTAAGGGGCAAAGCAACTTAGCAAGCAAGCAAGCTTATTTGTGAACTGAGAGTTTAGTGAAAAGTGTCATGTTCTTTTGCACCCAAAGAAAAGTGATTTTGCATAGTACAGATTTTAAGTGAGGTTGTTTGAGGTACATGGTATGAGCCTGAACATAAGCCACAGTGCCAGAGATCAGGGGCCTATAGCACAAAGCAGGATTAATGTCTCAGCGAAGTAAGGTTTAGCAATAGCACAAAGTCAAATGATTTCTTATTGGGGTAGATCAACATGGTGACTTACTCTGAATGGCTAAGGATAAGTTGGAGGTTGAATCTGATCCTGTGAAATGACCCTTGTAATAGCAAATCAGCTTCTCCAAATTAATGGCCTGCCCTCTTCTCCCAAACCCGGTAGAGAAAGGCGCACAGCTCATGAGACAAACATTAGTCACACAGTCCTCTTTGTGTGTTGTTTGTGTTGTGAGACAATAGAAAAAGATGAGTTTAATAACCTAGATGAAAAAAATATGAAGAAAGCTGTGTAAACAACAAAAGATAATGATATAACAATGACTTACACAAGGTGAGAATGAACAATCCTGTTTAATGCCTAATAGAGCTTTGCATAATCCATCCACTTTGTGGCATGCCTCTGGATTTATGCCGGGATTACGTGCCTTTAAAGCAAACTGTGAGGGGCACATCCTGAATTTAAGGTTTTCAGACATCTTTGTCAAAAAATAGGCTTGTGATCCTGCCTGTGAATCAAAGGCATATGTCCCGTGTGTTGCTGCAGAGATAAGGTATGGACTGTCTGCATGTTGTCTGATGACAACACTGCTTTGTATACTCCCACCAGCACTGCCCAGATGGCATCCAGAGCCAAGTCAATAACACTGAAATCAGGGCACAGTTCCTGAAAAACATTCCAGTGCTGTTGTTGGCAAGGCACATCACTCCTGAGCAGTACCAGCGGCTGAAGCTGTACTTACCAGTCCATGGCTGGAGAGGCGTTAACTACAAGAGTGAGTTTTGTTTTTTCTACTCCCTTATTCATTGATGAAGGTTTATTACCTTTACCAAGGATGATTACAAATGTTTTTGCGTTTTTTTTCTGTAGTTTGTTCCTGAACAGGATAACTTAAAAAGTTAAGAATAGATTTTAATGAAACTTTTGCAAAATATTAATCATGACACAAGGAACTAGATAAGCACTCGGAGAGCGCAGATCTCCACCAGCCCCACAGTCCTCACCCATATTGTGATTTTCACCATAAACATTAGTCCTACCTTTATTTCATTTAGATTCCTTGACAATGAAACTAATAGCAATTGGATTCATAATGATATCTATTTTTAGTTTAGTGGTCCTCACGAAAATCGCAATTTTTGTCATGGTGGATCCAGACGGACGATTCCCAAAATCTAATCATTTGTTCCTGGTCCCAATTCGGACATTTCCTGAAAATTTAATCAAAATCCGTCCGTAATTTTAAGAGTTATGTTGCTGACAGAGAAACCCACTAACTAACAAACAAAAAAACAAACAGACGCCGGCAATAACATAACTCTCTGGAGGAGGTAACATGTGATAAGATTTTGGTGGTGACCTGAAATCAGATGTGGATGCAGTTTTTTTTTTTCTTAAAATTGCCAGAAAGGGCAAATTGGGGCAGAAAAGCCTTGGTGGATGTTTGCAATCTTGGAGCACTTCTGGTATGAATAGATTTTTTTGTTTCTGTTCCAAGAAGTAAGGCAGCAGGAAGGTGCCTATTACCAAGATGACTAACTGAATTTGTTTGCCATAAACTATATATTTGTCAAATCTGTTGAAAGCATAAGGATTGTGTTTGATTAGTACAACCATACTAATTTTCATTTTCTGTGTTCCCACAGCACTGGTTGATACTTTTTCCCACTTCAACTCTTCTGCTCACTGGCAGATATTTGATGATTGGAAGGATCGCAGCAACACATCTGAGTGCATCACCTGTGCTGTGGTGGGGAACGGCGGGATCCTGAATGGCTCAAAGAAAGGGGAAGAGATTGACAGCCACCACTATGTTTTCAGGTTGAAGCCAAGTCTTAACTGGTTTTTAATCATATCTTTTTGTGTTGTGGATCTGGGTATGTAGAGAACAATCTTCTCACACGGATATGCATACCTGACTGGCATACCAGCCCAGAAAATGCCGTGAGTGAGACATAAAATTAATGGAAAACACCCATTAAATCAGAGGGGGGAAGCAAGTGGTCTAGGCGGGGCACATGTAGCCTTCCACCTACCTCAGTGTGGCCCATCAGACAGTTACAAAAATCAACAAATTATAAACACGAAGAAAACATAAAACCTAACAGGTGTCATTCCTATCAAAATACTGATACAACACTATGCATTAACTAGGATATGTAGTGAAAATATTTCTGTATAACCATAGCGCATCAGAATGTGCGAGATTTGGAATTAGTTAGAAAACAACTGCAAAGGTAAAATTTTATGCATTTAAAAAAAAAAAAACTGGCAAAAACCTCTTTACTGCACAAAATTAAGCTTAAAATTGCTTTGAATCCATGTCCATGCAATGCTTATTACATCGTTGTATTTCTATTTTTTTTTTCAAAATTGATTCTAGTATTTGTGATTATTTTGTTGTTTTTGGTTGCTAAACATTTTAATTTGTTTTAAATTGTTGTGTTCCTTTCAGTTTGTTATTTATTTCATATTACTGCTGAAATCTTTATTTTTTAAACCATCGCATTTGTCTGATTGGATCTAGCCTTTTTGTTTTGTTCTTGAATTTTATTTTATTTATTTTTTTTTATTTTTTAGGCCCAAGATATTATTTTTTTAATTTATTAATTTAATTTTTTTGCATTTCAGTGAATTGGTTTGTGGTTTTTATTTATGTATTTCATATTTGCTGTTGATTTTTTTTTTTTAAACCATCATTATGTCTGTAATATTCATTGTTGCCTTTTACTTTAAATGGAATTTCTTTTTCATTGGTAGATTTTTTTCTCCAGAAAGTTGCATTTTTGTTCAAGAAGCTTTTGGCTTTATTTTTTTTTATTTTTTTTTTTTTTAATTATTTTAAAGTACAAGTTTATTTTTCCATTCCATTTTTTTTGTTTTCTGATATTCATTGTGTTTTGCATTCTGTTTTGACATGTTTGTTTTTCTCTATGTATGTGGACTCATGTTTTCATAAGAACAAACGGGGCAATTATTAAGGGCTTTGAAAGGGACGTGGGGTCTCGGACCACCCACTACACATTCACCACTATGACTCTAAAGAACTCATTTGGACGGTACAGACGCCTTGGATTTGTAGGGCCTCCTCAGTCTAAGGTGAGAACATCTGCTTAATTGGCTATGATGACGACAGAGGTGCAATGTGCCATTCTGCTGTACTCCACAGGAAACTCGATATGTTCTCCTGCCATCTCACGAGTTTGATTACTTGATGGTAAAGGCTGCAGTGGAACACACTCTTGTGGAGAGAGGCCGTGATAAGGGAAAAGAGTAAGTTTGATTACATATCTCTTACCCCTGCTTCTTTTCTTTCTATTTTACTACACGACAGTCAAAGGAAAAAGAAAAATATCTGGTAATGCATCATGTTGTGTCACTGCACCAGTCAGTACACCTTTACAAGTTTGTCAAGTCAAGCTAATCACAAACATTCCTCGTGTCACCAGCTTGATAAGACAGAGTTCAGGTTAAGGCTGCGTTTACACATGGCTGAACACAGTTAGATCCGATAAGTTTTTATTCCGTTTTGGCCTTGCGTTTACATTGAAACTCGTTGTGTTTTGTCTGAAAACGGTAACTTTTGAAAACAGGCTCCAGGGTGGAAAGTTTTCAATACACGCTCCATGCAGCTCCATGTAAACCCAAATCAGAGTGTTTCAGGGTGAAATGCTGACGTCACCGCATGTGCAGTACTGCGAGCGCATACCAGGAACAGCAGCAGCTTTGGCCGTCTGCCCAGTAACATGTGTGCTGCTTTCTGTGCTCAGTTTGTTATCCAGGCAGATTTGTTGTCCGAACTGCTTTGTTGTCCAGAAAAGAAACTCCTGCGTCTCTGTGCGTCTATTCACCATTGTTTGTGAAAAGTTTTTCTTCTTCCTCAGTATATTGTAGCAGCACTGCCTCTCTGCAAAGCTACACCTCCATCTACTGAACCGGCATGCATACAACAGCGGATTCACTCGTCTCTGTCTGAACGCAGATTGACTTTGAAAACGCAGAGGAAAAATCTTTGCATTTTCAAGTCAGGAGTGTCCATGTAAACGTAGCCTAGACAGAGGCCATTTTCAAACTGGATGCAGCAATTACTGATTTTGCCAAAATATAGTATGTAACAGGCAAAAATGTACTAAATCTGCAGCATGCCAAAAACACCCTGATGTCATATTCCATCACGAAAAACTAGTGGTATGAATCCGACAAGTCTACACTGTGTTACCCACGGTGCAAAGCACCAGCAGGTCAGAAGTCAAAATGGCACCCAGCCAATCTTAACAGTAGAAGTATTTAATTTTGTTTTACAGTCACAACAACAGAGCGAATCGAACTCTATAAATTTACAGTTTTCAAGCCGCTACATGGATGTTACACATTTCCCATGTGTGTGTTAAGTCGTGATGATCATGAAAAGGCTAAGGAATTGCTCTTTAGGCTTCTTTTAGTTCATTAATGGACGTTAATTTAGAGGCACTAGCAGTTAGAAGGCAGCTATTTGGGATACTGGGTTACACAACAGTATTGAAAATGATGTAATTTCTCTGCACAGCCCCAAAAAAATATTTGGAGAGAACTTGTCAGCAGAAAAATTCAAGATGATTCATCCAGATTTCATGCGCTACATCAGGAACAGGTGAGTGAATGATCTGCAGAACTGTTGCACAAATACAAAAGTCATTACCACCTCTTTGCAACATGAATTACACTGATTTTCACTTAATCTGCACCATAGACAAGGCAAATAGCCAATCACTAAAAAGGATCTGGGGTTGGCAACTGGGGTGGCCAGTCAAATATCAATTCAGCATTGTAAAAATTGCTCAAGTACTTGTGTAAAATAATCCTCTTTTCAGATTCCTGCGGTCTAAAAACCTGAAAGGTAGTACTGCAAGAGTGTTCCGTCCAACTACAGGCGCTGCAATGCTTCTGGCTGCACTACACACCTGTGACAAGGTAGAGTTTACCACTGTTACTATATTAATGGGAATAGTATTAATTTTATTGACTTCTTTTAGTTTTAGATCATTCATTGACAATAGGATAAGGCTGCAATTTTGTGATTAAGTGATCTTTTGACTCTCATTCAGAAAAGTGAATTGTTTTAAGTTTGATAAAAGGACATTATGTTGTCACATAACCATATTCAGGGTCCTTTTCTGTACTGCTTTTTCCCTTTCGGAGTGACCAGGAAGCAGGAGCCAGTACTAGCTGTTGTCAGGCAGGGTCGACACTGGACTAGTTGACAGTCATTCATATGAAGACAGACGCACATTTATACATAAGAGCAATTTAGAGTCTTTACTATCCAAGCATGTTTTTGGTTTGCAGAGGGACATGTGAGTAGCAGGAGGTGACTCATAAGTGCTAATGGGAGAAGATACAACTTTGCACGGGGAGGTCTTCTTTCCTTTAGGCAAAAGTTCTGCATACCATACCTGCATATACAACCTGGACAGATTCTCTCTCGCACAAAATCATAAATACACTTTATGCCTCAATCAGAAGACGGTGTGTTTATATATTCTACACCAGCAGTGGAAAGTCAAACAAATAAGATTTTAAAGGGGTTGATGTTGCCTCATAAGAAAATCACAGTATTTAAAAGGAAATTTGTAAGAACAAAATATTTCATGATAAATTAAAAATATTATAAAAATATGTAAAACAGTAACCAAAAACATGGTATAATGCTTTAGTGGTTATATGATGATGAAGACATTGGGATTTAGAGTGGGGAGGTATTGAGAATTAATACCCACTCTTCTATCTCTGACAGTGTTCTTTTAATTTCTGTTTGATGAAGGTGAGTGCGTATGGCTTCATTACCCCAGAATATGGCAAGTACTCCAGGTACTACTATGACAGGGTTGCTCGCCCAGTGGGATTTACCTCGAACCATGACATGAAGATGGAGATGGTCCTATGGCAGCAGCTGCATCAGGCAGGACTCCTGCGAATCTACATGCGCAGCTGAAAAAACTTACATCATAATTTCTGTAAAGGTGTGTCATGTACAGTGTTTTCTCTACACTCATTTAGAAGTGGCGGCCTGCCACTGCTAAATCCTACCCGCCACTCCTTCAATTTTTTATCATTAGTATTTTTTTTTAACTGCAAATACACCACCGCAGCCTCATGTCGCCACCTTCACAGCAGAGTACTGCATTCAGTCGGGTGTCGCCAGTGCTGAGGCAGATTGCCCATAGTTGTGTCGCTATGGTTTGCTTGCATTCAATAAAATGCATTTTTCCTCTCTGCTCTGACAAACGGCTCCTCCCCCACTCCTCTCGTGCAACACCGATAAGCCGCGCGGCAACCAAACGATCTCTCTGCAGGCGGAGTGCCCCCGACATGCAGTCTTTTTTCAGGGCCGAGACGTAGCTGTGATTCAGCGAACATCAAAGCAGGGGCCACCTAAAAGTGTCTCACAACACCCCCTTCCCCAAAAACAATTCAGTAGAAATGCTTTGCCACGTTCAGTTCTTCGATAGTTCGATATGACTGGCTGCTGCCAGGCGACTGCAGCCAGAAAGTTCAACACGCTGGACTCTGAGCAGCAGGCCAAAATCTGTTCCCCCTGCTCTTGGGCGGCAACCGCTTCTGGGTCCTACCACGGCGGTCAAAACCGCTTGCTGTCTGCCGCCTGTCCCTCATTGAAATGACTGGAGGCGCCGCCTTGCCGTGCGGAAGTGTGCATGTACATGGTTACATGAAATGTTACATTCTGCCTGTTTTTTTCATACTTTTTATACTTTATGCAGTGTATTTTAATTTTTTTTTGAGAATGTTGTAGTTGTATTGTATGAAAAAGTGCCTCATTGCAAAAAAAAGGGGACCAAATTCACTGCTCACTATTTATTGAGATCTAAATGCTCTTTAATTATGATATTACGGAGCATTTTTGAAGGACCACGCTCCCTCCAGCACCAGCAACCCTGCCCCCCGCCCCAAGGCAATGAACCTAGGGGAAACACTGATGTATATAAACTTTGTTACAGGAAAATCAATGAAGCTGGGCAGTCATTCATGAATAAATAACCTACATATCAGAAGGAGCATAATATGGATTTTAAAATGTAAATTTAAAAAAAATCAATGATTTACAAATCCTTTTCAACCTATGTGCAATAGAATATGCTAAAACTGCAAAATATTTTAATCCATTTAAGCACTTTCCTTTTTGTTTACATTTTGTTATTTTTTTCCGTATATATGTAACCGTGGTATTCGACTTGATTTTGGACTATATGTCAGTTGCACCGTTATCTTACTATGTTTGTGGGTATTTATTGTATCAATATATGTATATTTCACTTACTCTATTATGTAAACATACTGTCAATTGCTAAGGTTTAATAGGTATCTGTGCTAACATAGTCTTACTTATTTTTTATTGTCACTATTATTCTTTTTTTTTTTTTTTTGTCTTGTTTTAATATACTGATATGGTATTTCTCTTGATTTGCTGTATAAATTATGCATCACAGTGGTGTTGCAAAATTGGGAATAATAAAGGGAAAAAAATACATCATACTGTCCGTAAAGGTGTGTCATTTATATGAACTTTGTTACAGGAAAATCAGTGAAGCAGTGCAGTTGTTTATGATTAAATAACCTGCATATCAGGGGGAGCATTATATTGATTTTACTGACTCATATTCTGTACTTCATCTGTTTGGGATCAATGATTGTGACTGTTAAAAGTATGAGCCTTCGCAAAAGTTGGGACATCATGTAAAATGTAAATATAAAAAAACACACTGATTTACAAATCCTTTTCAACCTATATCCAATAGAATATGCTACAAAGGCAAAACATCTAATCAAACTAATAAACTTAATTTTTTTGCAGATGTTCGCTCATTTTGAATATGCTGCCTGCAATACACTCCATAAAAGCTGGGACAGGGGCACGTTTACCACTGTGTTACGTCACCTTTAATGTGCAGGTCACCCATGCCATAGGCACCAACATCACAGATGCTGGTAATAACAATCAGGATAGTCCTTTTCATCTTAAGAACATGGCATCCATGATTTTCAAAAACAATTTGAAATGTGGAAAAACTTTTCTACTTTGCATCAGTCCATCTCAGATGAGCTAGGGCCCAGAGAAATCGGCAGCATTTCTGGGTGTTCTGACAAAAGGCTTTCGCTTTGCATGTTAGAGTCTTAACTTGCATCCCGAGGGGTGCAAGATTATCTGGATGAATGTTTCTGATGTCATGAACTGTTGGACTATTTGCTCATGAACCTGCGTTTTATTTTTTATATTTGTAATATTTTGTAATTTAATGAACTTCGGGGGGATAAAAACAAGTGGCCTGGCCATCATGTATTTCTCTGTATATGGCTGGTGATGAAATACTGTAGTTTGAATATCCCTGCTCTGCAGAGAATGTGAGGATGTGTTGTTGAGTCCCATTTTGCCACAAGGTCCATGCTGCCTGAGATTTGATTTATGTAGCTGTATACTAGGGATGGGATGAAATATCGTTTGGCAATATATTGCGATACAGTACCTGACGAAATGCATCGAGTTTGAAAAAAATGGATCGCGAAATAAAGACGTCACGTTTGGTAATGGCGCATGTGACCAGAAGTGACGACAACAAACATTAGCACCAACTACCTTGCCACCAAAAAGCCGATTGATGGAGTCGAATGAGGTCGAAGTGAGGACGCTCCACCTGGATACAAGTCATCTGTCTGGCAGTATTTTGGCTTTCTCATTAAACAAGACAAAGACGGCGAAAACGAGCCTACTGCTCGTTAGCATACACTCTCTCTAACCTCTCTAGGGTTAGAGAGAGTGTTGTTGTTTGTGTTTGGCCTTGTGTTTTCCTGTGTGCAACTCAAACAAAAACAAATAAGTTGTAATTACAAGTAATATTTTTTCTATTTTTTACTTTTTTGATATGGTATCGTATCGTGACTCGGGCATATTGCGGTGCAGCGTATCTTGAGTTTAAGTGTATCGTCCAATCCCTACTGTTTACTATATTTACATGACACAAGTATAGGCGGAAAAAGCAATGACATCATGGCTAAAATAGGTCCAAGACAGTTGTCATATTTAGAAGCTAGGACATATATTAAGAAGCTAGATGTGCCAAGAGAGGACAAAATTATGCCCAAGCCTTTCTAACATTCTTAGCCAAGTTATGTTGAAAACTGCCCTTTGGCGCAACAATAACAAATCCTGTAAAAAAAAAAACCCAAAAAACCGGTTGTTCACTTCATTCTTGCGCCATGATCAAAAGCATTCCCTGAAACTCTCAAAACCTGTTGAGAACTTTTTGAGTGATCATAGTCAGAGACACTCAGACAAAGAAACTGGCAAATGCCATAAAAATGAATCACTTGTCTTTGGCACTTTTTCACTTATCTTAGTCAGAGACAGACAAGGAAACCGACAAATGCCATAAAAACCAGTCACCTTCCTTTGGTGCTATGACAGCATTAATTTAAGTATTGATCAAAATCTGTTGAGAATTTTTGAGTTATTAGGAAAATGTTTAAAAGAGTCAAATCCTTGAAGAAATTCCTTGATCTGCTTGATCGTTTTCCATCATCTTGCTCAAAGACAAACCAAAAAATAGTCAAATGAAACTTTTTAATTCTCATCACATTAAGGACTGGATTATGACCATGTTGATCCAACACCACTCACAAAACAGGACATAAGCACTTTGCGATTTCACTGAGCACTCACACCAAGTTTGTGTACTTAAAATCGGACAAATGTAATATTTGTTTAAAGTGAAACATTAATTCCATATCAAATTAGACCACAACAGCTAAAAAGATGAAGACTGGTGTTTAATTACCTCCGCCAGGGAGGTTATGTTTTCGGGAGAGTTTGTCTGTCCGTCCGTCTGTCTGTGAACAAAATAACTCAAAAAGTAATGGACGGATTTTGATGAAATTTTCAGGGATTGTTCAGCATGGGAAAAGGAAGAAGTGATTCAATTTTGGTGTTGATCCGGATCAGCGTCTGGCCGCCATCATTATGAATCCAGTTGCTAATGGTATGTTTTCATGGTCAAGGAATCTAAATATTTAGATGAAATAAAGGCAGGACTAATATTTACGGTCAAAATCATAATATGGGTGAGGACTGTGGCGCTGGCGGAGGTCTGCGCTCTCCGAGCGCTTTTCTAGTGATACCTACTTCAGTTCAGTAGTTATACACAAAAATCGGAGGTAATTGAGGGGGGCGGGGCTTAGTGAAGGATCAATAAGGTAATGAAAATCTGAAAGGCCATCCTTTGTGGACATTGAAATGCTGTCAATATTTCCACACAAACACATTTATTACCTCCGCCAAGAAGGTTATGTTTTCGGGAGAGTCTGTTTGTCTGTGAACAAAATAACCCAAAAAGTTACGAATGGATTTTGAAGAAATTTTCAGGAAATGTTCAGCATGGGAAAAGGAAGAAGTGATTCAATTTTGGTGTTGATCCGGATCAGCGTCTGGATCTGCCATGACGAAAAATGCGATTTTGGTGAATAACTACTGAACTAAAATAGATATCATTATGAAATCAATTACTAATGGTGTGTTTTCATGGTCAAGGAATCTAAATATTTAGATGAAATAGAGGTAGGACTAATATTTATGGTAAAAATCACAATATGGGAGAGGAGTGGGGCTGGCGGAGGTCTGCGCTCTCCGAGTGCTTTTCTAGTTTCTGTTAGTATTTAAGAAGGGAAAGTTTCCGTCAGTTTCAGCAGCTGACTGAAACCACATCTTCTTTAATGGAATTAAACACATAACACATGTGTCACCATAGATAAATGGTGACATAAAGGTAGACTGACGAGCTCTCCGCTCTCTCTGCAGGCTGCCTCAGAGGAAATTAACTAATTGCTGAGCTCTACTGGTAAAGTCGGGTCTCTGCATCATCTAAATCAAAAGACTTTGATGTAGCTCCTTCCAAGGGAGGGGGGATCAATGACTGTACAGGCTGGAAGCAAAGAAATATCCTTTTAAATTAAGAAAAATATTAAGAAAATAGATTAAACTGACCTTAACAAATAAAATAATCTATGCAGTTAACTTTTGTTAAAGAACAAGGGTGAAGCAAGACAATGTGCACACACTGGAGCATTTATGGCATGTTCTTATTTTATTCATCAATTTGATTTGCCTGTCCCTACATTATGCTTCATACACATTAAGCACAACATAAACTATCAAAAGAAAGACAAATATCGAACATTCCATAAAATCAGACAAAATTCAAATTAAAAACAGAATCATGAGTGCAACACAGAGTCTTCATATTGAGGTCATATTGAGCTATTTGAGTATTAAATGCCTTTTAAAATTTTCACGTCTTTTCTGCACATTTTCTTCACATTTTTATGATTTCAACAATATTTATTGTCATTTTTTAAATGCAGGGTATGACTTATTGAGTGCACATACAAAAATAGTTCTAGGTAAATTAATTTAAGGAATTTATTTCAGATAAATAAAGAAAAACCTAAAATATTTTTTTTAAAGTGCAGACAGAGCGAAATAACCCTTTTTTGTCTAAAGTAAAGAGGTCCCAGCTAAGAACTGAAGTCCTACACACCACGTCAAAAAGTCAGCGTCTGGGTACACTCCAAATATTTATTGCTAGTTCCTCATCATAGGAAAATACAAACACAATAAATTACAAATAGTAAAAATTGTAAACTTGGAATAGTGCAAATAATTAGTGCAATAATAAACAGGGCCATAAACAAAATACCCACAACAACCTCAATCTAGCCCACAACATCTAGCCAACAACAACAAAATGGCTAAAAAAACAGCAGCATTGTCAAGGAAACAAGTGGCAAATATCTGTAAAGTCTAACAGGGAACGCTGTCTACATACATACAAAGTGCTGTACATTCAAGGGGCCAAAATAAAATAAAATAAAATAAAATAAAATAAAATGAAATACTAAACACAAAAACACCCACCCGCCCTCCCAGCCAACCTTAAACACAGACAGGCGCACACACACACACTCACACCCACAAGCACGCTCACACACACCCGCACACGCAAGCACACACACACACACACACACACACACACACACACACACACACCCTCAAGCACGCTCACACACACAAAAGCACACACACAAGCACACACACAAGCACGCTCACACACACGCCCGCACACACACACACGCACAAACACACGAAGACAGGACTCATCAAGTCACAGATAGCCTATATATAATATAATTTAGTGTAAATAATGAGTCTGTCCAGCTCAAAAAAGAAAGAAAAAAAGAGGACGAAAGGCAAATACGGCCAGCCGCGGGAATGGGGTCTTAATGAACCCCCCTTGAATCTGTAAATTACGGAAGCCCTAAAAGGCCATGGTTTTTCATATTTTTTTAGCATCGTTTTCTCGTGATAACAACTTAATTTCAGTCGTTTTCCCAAGATCTCGAGTTATTTATGTCATTATCTCGGGATAACGACATAAATAACTCGAGATCTCGAGAAAACAAGCTTCGTTATCCCGAGATAACGACATAAATAACTCGAGATCTTGGGAAAACGACTGAAATTAAGTCGTTATCACGAGAAAACGGTGCTAAAAAAACATGGGAAAACCATGGCCTTTTAGGGCTTCCGTAGTAAATTAATCTGTAACTTCAAATAAAACATTAGCAAATGGCTTGACACAAACGATTTGCTTAGCTAGAACGTTGTGTTTTTGATCTGCATTCTGCAACATGCTGGACTGCCATTAAGCCATGATGATAATTGACGCCGCTCTGTCTGGCCTGCCTTATGTTATCATTGCCTTGTTGGCTGTGCTTGGTGTGGTCTCTCTGTGTGGTGAACTCGTGGTGGCGTTGCGATGCATAAGCATTGGCGGCGGGTGTGTTGTTGTGTTACAAGTTATCTGTCTGTAACTGGGCGATTCCACCAAAAGAGTGAAATTTCTGTCCCCAGCATATTGTTGTATATTAAATGTATAAACACAAGTAGTAATACATTACAAATTATATTTTATTATTACACTAAACACCATGCACATTAATATTTGTAGAAATTACAGATATATATTTTTTAATAATTTGAAATGGCATCCAAAATACTTACACATAGCATTTCTTGCCTGTCCCCACAGCCAAACGCTACACTTTACTACAATTCATCATGAACAAAATCCTTCCAAAGCAAATTTTCTTTTGCATTTAAGTGTGACTCCATATTCTATCTACACTTTTAAAACAAAAGTTTTACGAAAAAGTCATTATATTTTGGTTAAAATTCACATTTTAGTGCTGTCCCCAGGTTTTCACTCATTGCTGTTACCCAAACACATCCCCCCCTTTAAAATTCTGGAACATTCCACCAGTGACATGTTCTGCAGGACTTGACATCATTTAGGTCTTCTGCAAGTCATGGGAAGACCAAAAGTAAGTTATTTCTTTTATTTTTCCTTAAATTTAATGATATTTTAGCTGTTTTAGAGATGGTCTATCTAAAAACTCAGTCCTGTTACCTAAGTTATCTCTAAGAAAACATTTGTTGATATCAAAAGTAAAATATCAGTTAAATCTTAAGAATGTGCTCCATGTGCTCAAGCTAGTAGCATAGATGCTAAGTAGCTAGGTTTCACACAATTGCTAATTTTATGCTACAAACTCATTGCTGTTACCCTCATTGCTGTTACTCAAATAAAGAGTAACAGCAAGAAAAAAAGTCGTTTTTTTGTGATAAATATTAGTGTTTTCATCATGTAACCAACCATTTCTCCTAAATTAACTCTTTTTCTAAGGGGAAAACATTGTATGTGGTTGATATTCTTATTATAATTTTACTTATTCATGGTTTTACAATGGCATTTGTATTTTGGCAACAGCAGAGAAAAAATTACAATGATAATAAACTGTCAAAAATTGCAAAAAAATAAATAAAGTAGACTGAGATTGACGAGTACTAATTTTGAATGAGTTACTTTACTAAATTCTATTTTGAAAATGAATGAAAAATGAAGTTTAATTTTGAAGATTTTCGACAAGCAAATTTCACTCTTTTGGCTGAATGACCTAACTAGTTGAGTTCGACAGAGAGAGAATTACCAACCCAACTTACCTCAGACGCAAGCACAGTACGACTACAGGAGAGAGCAGGGGGGCGGGAAGGAGTCGTGTCCAGGTCGTGTCCTGTGTGCATTCATTGGGGACCGTGGCGAAATTGCAGGCAGGTTGCAGGCAGAAGACAGACACTCAAGCACGAATATAAATTATTTAGCCATTGCTCAACGAATTTACGACAATGTGATGTTGTTAGATTGCTGTGTTTTTGTTGTAGTTGTTTTATATTGTGAAATAAAAATTATTAAAAAAAAAAAAAAAAAAAAAATTCTCCACTCCCTGGCGCCCTTCTGCTCGCGGGCGCCCCTAGCATCCGCCTAATGACAGGAACGCCCCTGCCCACACTCACATAATTAACAGAACAGTGTTGCTAGAGCTTGCAAAATGTGAAATTTTACGATACAAGCTAGCGCTAAAAACTGAAGAGCTGAAAAAATGAAAATGACATGAACAAATGAACAACTTGATTAGTAAACAATTAGAAAGAGAACGGGATCAGCCCCATGGAGAGCATAGTGCCACTACAGCGCAAAGCTAACAGCCCACAGTCCACATCAGTATTTTACACACAGGTTGGTGGCATAGCTAGCATGTGACAAGGGTCCTGTGTTTTCGTACAGACAGTTTATTTGGCACTGCCTCCTGTCTGCTGCTTGTGGCTGCTGCAGCTCGTGCTGCAAACACAATGGGTAATGAATCATTATGTCTCGTTCCCCTTCAGTTCTTTATTAAACAACCTTATAAGCTCAGAAAACAAACAGAACATATACTCAACAAAAATATAAACTAAACACTTTTGTTTTTGCTCCCATTTTTCATGAGATGGACTTAAAGATCTAAAATTCATTCCAGATACACAATACTACCATTTCTTTCAAACATTGTTCACAAATCTGTCTAAATGTTTGATAGTGAGCACTTCTGCTTTGCTGAGATAATCCATCCCACCTCACAGGTGTGCCACATCAAGATGCTGATCTGACATCATGATTAGTGCACAGGTGTACCTTAGACTGTCCGCAATAAAAGGCCACCCTGAAATGTGCATTTTTTTTGCTTTATTGGGGGTCTGGGGACTCAGAACCAGTCAGTATCTGGTGTGACCACCATTTGCCTCATGCAGTGCAACACATCTTCTTTGCATAGAGTTTATCAGATTGTCAATTGTGGCCTGTGGAATGTTGGTCCACTCCTCTTCAATGGCTGTGCGAAGTTGCTGGATATTAGTGGGAACTGGTACACGCTGTCATATACGCCGGTCAAGCACATCCCAAACATGCTCAATGGGTGACATGTCCGGTGAGTATGCTGGCCATGCAAGAACTGGGACATTTTCAGCTTCCAAGAATTGTGTACAGATCCTTGCAACATGGGGCCGTGCATTATCTTGCTGAAACATGAGGTGATGTTCATGGATGTATGGCGCAACAATGGGCCTCAGGATCTCATCACGGTATCTGTGTGCATTCAAAATGCCATCAATAAAATGCACCTGTGTTCTTCGTCCATAACAGATGCCTGCCCATACCATAACCCCACCACCACGGGCCACTCGATCCACAACAATTACATCAGCAAAGCGCTCACCCACACGACGCCACACACGCTGTCTGCCATCTGCCCTGAGCAATGTAAACCGAGATTCATCCGTGAAGAGAACACCTCTCCAATGTGCCAGACGCCATCGAATGTGAGCATTTGCCCACTCAAGTCTGTTACGGCGATGATCTGGACTCAGGTTGAGACCCCGATGAGGACGACGAGCATGCAGTTGAGCTTCCCTGAGACGGTTTCTGATAGTTTGTGCAGAAATTCTTTGGTTATGCAAACCAATTGTTTCAGCAGCTGTCTGAGTGGCTGGTCTCAGATGATCTTGGAGGTGAACCTGCTGGATGTGGAGGTCCTGGGCTGGTGTGGTTACACATGGTCTGCGGTTGTGAGGCCAGTTGGATGTACTGCCATATTCTCTGAAACGCCTTTGGAGACAGCTTATGGTGGAGAAATGAACATTCAATGCACGAGCAACAGATCTGGTTGACATTCCTGCTGTCAGCATGCCAATTGCACGCTCCCTCAATGCTTGCGACATCTGTGGCATTTTGCTGTGAGACAAAACTGCACATTTCAGAGTGGCCTTTTATTGTGGGCAGTATAAGGCACACCTGTGCACTAATCATGATGTCTGATCAGCATCTTGATGTGGCACACCTGTGAGGTGGGATGGATTATCTCAGCAAAGCAGAAGTGCTCACTATCAAACATTTAGACAGATTTGTGAACAACATTTGAAAGAAATGGTAATATTGTTTATCTGGAATGAATTTCAGATCTTTGAGTCCATCTCATGAAAAATGGGAGCAAAAACAGAAGTGTTGCGTTTATATTTTAGTTGAGTGTATATTTAGGAACACTCATGGTATGACCGGCTTACCACGGTAGCAGTTCCAGTGCAGTAGCAGTACCAGCTTTATATCCACAACTGTTGGAAAAAAGTGCTTGCATAAAATCAGTTCTGGTGAATTTATATGAGACTGGTCACGGGCCCAGACAGAACCATCGCTCGGTCCAGACCCGGGTCTGATCGACAGCAGATGAGCTGTGTGGCTGTTTTTTTTTTTCCTATGGTGCATCAGCAGATGACATCACGTTCATGACATCATCTGTGCGATGGAACAAGTCCATGTAAACATTGGAGAGGAACATGGAAGCCACGGACAAGTTGGTTAGCCGTCTTCCATACTTTGTAATTATGTTCCTCTTTAAAAATGTAAAAACTCAGCACAGACTGAACCACATTCAAGCGCTGACAATACAAAGGCTAAAGGAATTTGTTGCTGAGACGGCAAAGAGTCAAGTAAACTACAGACAGGGGACAGATGTGATGTTATGCCATGAGCAGATTATGCCGACGTCATGACGTAAATTAGCAGGTTGACCTGGGAGTGATGTTCCCACTGAACTGAAAAAAGTGAAGTACAACAGTATGTAACTCGTCATGAATGAGGGTTTTGTGAGATCTAGTTTTCTGTGTATTTAACTCAGTACAGCCCTGCTTTGATCTTTTTCACAGAATGACAATTGGGAAATTGTTCCCTCAGCTTACAAAAAATAAAATTAACAAACACATTTGATTGCTTGAAGTCTCATTATTTAGTAATTCTAACAGAAATATTTACTACAGTCAATAAACTTAAAAATAAATTGTTTAGAAACTGTGTTGATGTAAAAAAAAATGGAGTGAGTGCCAATCTCTATCTTGTTTATGCGGATCAAGTTAAGTGTGTATGTTTTGATTGCACATATGTGTGACCATCTCTCATTGGTGCGTTTCCTTTATGTTATTAAAACATCCTGACGTCTCAGTCAGAATGAATCATCTGAAACACCCTGAAACGTCAAAGGCCCTACTGTGAAACGTTGACAACCCTTGCAGACCCCCAGTTCTTCAACAAACATGGCTGCTCAGTGTGTAAACAGGAAGTAAAAGCAGTGCATTATTACCTAAAATTAAAACTTGGGTTTCTTCTTGTGCATCTACATGTGGAAAATTTGAGGTGTTGACTTTTTCTTCTCGAGTGCTGTTTATGTAGGTGAGGAACTAACTAAGCTACCTGGAAATAGAGCTCTGATGGTTTGGTGTTGATCTATTCAATGATGCACAAAATGTGATAACCTCCTTCAAGTCCCACTAGCATATGAAATTAGCATTTCAGTGCCAACATTACAGGGATAGTTAACATTTAATGTAAGTTTTATTAACATAGAAGTGCTTTCTGACTCCAGCTGGTGGGTGAGACTGAAATGTACTTCAACTTGAATATCATTCCCAGTTCCCCAGTCAGACCTCTGACTTAAGTGAAATATAGGCATACTGGATGTGTCCTTCAAATAGCAGGATCATGCCGTACAATAAACTTTAGACTTAAGGTTTTAGGTGGTTTGAAGTTGTAGGAACACACTGAGATTTGCATTTTCATTTTTGACAAACTCACCGCTGAGAACAAACAAGAGCACAGTTTCACTTGCTACCTAAATAGCCTAACTCTGGCTGCAATCAATCAAACTGCAATGACTGGAAAATTAAAAAAAAGATAGATCATAACAGTATGCCAAAACACTTTGTGCTGGGCACACAAAAATGCCTTATATATTTCAAGTTTTGAAGAATAAGATGAAATAATATATTTACATGTCATGAATCTAAGTCCACTTCCAGGCTTTGCCTGTTTGAAACTGAAATATTTTTAATACAATACAAGAGTACTTTGTTTTTTAAACATTTAAACAGTCGTCACAACTCTCAAGGATGAGTCACGCCTCAGCAAGAACTATGTAGCTAAACACTGACATGCTCTGAGTCAAAATGGCTCCACCCATCTCCGGCATCAGCTGGTGAAGATCACCAGATATAAAACATAGTCAGAGGAGTGGAGTGAATGAACTATGAGGACTGTCTGAGGGACTTCATTTTTTCCATTTAGTTTATTTCAGATTTTAGTAATCAGGTGCCATTGGGAGCCCAATAATTCTCAGACCAATTTCCAACCAGCCTCCTTGAAGAAAGTCGACCAGAAAGAAACAGATACGAACCTGGGCAGGACTACATACTTGCTGGACTACATCCTCTGCCTCCCTGGGTGCAAATAGGAAAGAACATTGCACAGTGTTTGATGAAGAGATGACAGATGTGAAGAGGATCATTCTTGGCTCCATCGCCTGCTCCCTGCTGCTTTTGTGTATCATGTGAGTACAACTGAAAATATCTCGGAAGTGGTTTGTACAATATCTTAACATCTCTTATTCATACTCAAGCATGAGAATTGAAGAAAGAACCATCTAAAGGTTTGAGAGTATCACAATCAACATTGCTTTGCTTCAACTTCATATTCTAGACTGAATTAAGTCAGGAGTGGAGTTTTAATGGAAATTTAGTTACTTAACACTAGAACTACCAAGGCAGTCACTTTGACTGCTTTCAAAATTTGCGATGTCATAACTTTGATTATTATCTATGTACTCATAGGACCCTGACTTTTCCTTAATGTGGGTATATTTTCTTCTGAAATTGTTCTACCATTAAAACTTCAAAAAACAAAGGAGTTGTGAGTATTACTACCCTGAACTACCATAGCAGTCAAATTGACTTCATGCAATCGACAAGGGGTGCCATTTTTTACTTGTTATATTTACCAGCTCTTTCTTCTACTCTTTTGATTGTTTGTTTGTTTTTATACTTTTTGAAGCTACTGGGTGGCTTTCCTTCTGCAGAGATTATAGTGACGCTAAAATCCAACTAACAAGAGAGGCAAAGTGATAACTAGAAGGCGAATTACAAATGAGGCTTTAGGCTTGCTTCAGAGCATTGACAAGGAGGAACCAGAGCAGGTTCAGAGGGGGATGTCTCTTGGTGCTTGGAAGAAGGTTCATCTAGCTCTGGGAATGACTCAGAAAATATTTTAGAGATGCCCCCTAGTGAAGAAAAAAAAAAAAAGATGACTGAAAAAACATCAAATTCCACATTTGCTGACATCTCGTCTGCTAATTTTCAAGGTATGAGCTATACAGTAGGAATCCTTATTCTCATACTGTAATGTAAGCTTGCACTAGTTTTATGTGTTCTTGAGAGCTTCTTAGTCTATATATAGACCAATGGTTAACAACCTGTGGTCCAGGGCCCAAATTGCCAAATAATGACCTCAACCAAGGAGGTTATGTTTTAGCCGGGGTCTGTCTGTTTGTCTGTTAGCAAGATTACACAACAACTACTGAATAGATTTACATAACAGAATTTACCAGCGGTGGAGGAAGAAGCCATTACATTTTGGTGCTGATCAGATCCAGGTTGATGACACAAAACACTGAATTTTATAATGGCGAATCCCATTCATTTACATCGTTATGGAAATTGTAGTTTATTTGCAAACTGACATGAATGTTTTTCAAGACTACCACACTACATATTCTAACAATAGCCTGGTAGATACTCATTTTTCTAACTTTGTAACTGGAATGGTGAAAATTTCAAGATCACATCATTCACACTCCCCTCTTCCCACTTCTGATGTAAATGGAAGGCAGCATTCTCCACATGGAGAGATATGAGCAGACACTCGACTGTCCAATCAGAGCAGAAAAGCCCCTGAGCTGAGCTGCTTGGCAGAGGTCTGCGCTCTCTGCATGCTTTTCTAGTTTACATAATAGTATGGTTTCCTCATATATAGTTTTTTGGTCTATCAAGTGTGCCATGAATTGGAAATGACCTGATAAGAGGAGTATTCCATGAAATAAAACTTTTTAGGCTATACCGTTTTGGAGACAGGGCAACATCCTAAAACTTTAGCGGCGAATACTGTGCCAACCACAAGAGCATTCATGCTGGTTAATCAGTTCGCTGTTACAGTTACAGTGTCTTAAGATAACATCAACCTATTTTGAAGACAGAAGGAATTTGATTGTATTTGAAACAGAAAAGGAATTCGGTCCAAGTTTGCATGTGTAAGTTCAGAAGTTATTTTGGTGTCCATTAAATACAAATCTCATTCATTTTTATTTTTGTGTGTCCTGGTGCATTTCTAACCCTTTTCATCAAATAATTCTTCAAATTTTTTATTGATTATCCAAATTATTTGAACAAAATGTCTGAGCAGTCAAAATGACTGCTATGGTAGTTCTAGTAGTGGCAGAATTCTGGTAGACCGAGAGTTAAAAGGATGTGCTTTCCTACTCCATAAACCTCTAACATTTCCAAGTATTCTAAACAAGCCAAACGTGTTTGTGGAAAAAAATACGCAGTACAGATGGCAAGACAAGATAGTATCAGCGGATATGAGAGCCAGCTTCCTGTTATGAAAATATGGCAGGGGTCATCAACTGCATTAGTACAGGTGCCTGTTTTTGTTGACATGCACTATGGGGGCCATATTTGAAATTAATTCAAACAATATAAATGTTTTACTGTTATTAACATATATGGATTTATTACTTTTGTTTTCCCAATCTCTTGGCCTTTGAAAGTGAGATCAGTCACTGCTAACTTTTGCTACATGGACCAGCTGTGATATTCTAATTACTTCTTCCTGGGGGTGTCAGGTTTACCATCACTGGATTCCAGTACTCTTTAAAACAATCCTGGATCTGCATTCATATTTAAACCCCAAAGTCAAATTATTCTGCTCTTGTGCAATGTTTTTGAGTGATTCTGTTCAAATTCAAACAAACCAAATTCAGGCAAAATATAAACTCCCTTATGGAAATAAAACAATAGTCATAATATATATAGTATAGTTAAAGAGAAGAAGCTGGAGTTTAAGAGGAAACACACAAAAGAACTGCATGGAATGTTTAGAGTAAGTGTCCCCTTAATCTCTGTGGTTTACAAATGCAGAGTCACTGACATTTTGCTTCATGTGAACATTCATTCTTTCAGTTTATTAATGTGGCTCAAAATGGCAGCTCGGACAGCTGGGTCGTCACCTGTTTTTGTTGTCAGAACAAGTTGGACAAGCTCTGAGAAAAGCTCTCATGTTTATCCCTTAATCTTGGATGCTCTCTAGTCTGTTTAATGGTCGGTGTTGAGGAAGAATAAGAATCAGCTTTCCTTGTTCTCCTTTTGTACAATAAATTTATTGTTGATTTAGTAGGCTACATTATCAGTGCAGAGATAACTTAGTGTAGTCCTGTCATGCATTATGTATCCTCTGCAGCCAGATCAACCGTATCTTACCTGGATACAGCAGTGCTATTTTCTGACTGGCTTATATGTAGCTGCATGTAATGCTATTCTTGATTGGCCGATGGGTAGATCTTATTGACTGACATGTTTCAAGCTCCTGTTGAGCTTCTGATGCCTAGAGTGTCTTCTACATGTTCCAAAACTTTTATAGCTGTGTAACTCGGTGGGCATTACATGATTCATTTTTATGCGTGACAAATACCAAGTATGGCGTGTGAGAAAATTAAAATGTGTATGTTACACGCTGAAAGCATGACAGTTGAGAGCCCTGTATTAGCTCATCTATATTTTCTCAGTACGGGCAGGCATCTTTAAAATGTGTAATATATCAACAAAATGAACTAATGTACAGTAGAACACTGACATATGATCTTGTATATATTTCCTTATACAGTTTCTCTCAAAATCATGGCATTTGTTAACCTGATACACCAGATGTGCTGTGCAATACATTTCACTTGTCCATCAGTCATGGAAAATTTTAGAAATGGGCAGAACCTTTGAAACACATATATGGCAGGTGATTGGATGATCATTTGGGTGTCAGTGGCACAGTTGGATAGTGCACTTGGTCAGTGATCGGGAGGTTGCAGGTTTAAGCCCAGCTCCGAGCGACACATGGCGATGTGTCCTTGGGCAAGACACTTTACCCCAAGTTGCTCCCACTGCTGAGTCAGTGGTGTGTAAATGGGCATGAAAGGAATGGGTTAGAAATACTGATGGATAGCTAACATAGAAACTCAGAACCATCAGTGAGTGAATGTGAGAGTGAATGGGTGTGAATGGGTAGGTGTGACCTGCGGTGTAAAGCAGCTTTGAGTAGTCAAAGACTAGAAAAGTGCTATATAAGCTCAAGTCCATCTGATTACACTACAGCCGGCAGATTGTGTGGCAGCATGAGGTAAAGCATGCATTAGAGTTAACAAATGATTAGGCTTGTATCAATACTGAAGACTGAAACGTTTTTTTTTCAGCAAGTGTGTTTACGGAGTGTGAACGTTATGTTGTAGTTGAAGCTGCAAACAAGTTAGCATGAGTGGTTTAGATTGATGTTTGGAATTTGTACTGCTCCTATGTGATACTGAATCAATCAATGCAATGAATTTATTCATGGGGCGTTTTCTGCTTACTGATAAACTGTATTCTTTCTCTAACAGCTTTTCAAGAAACCTTGAGAAGCATTCTGAGAAGCCAATTGCCAGCAAACATCAGGATGAACAAATACAAGCCATACATCCAAACAAGTCTTGGGCACCCCCAAAAGCTGACCAAAAACCACATGGGGAAGACGTCCCTGATAAATCCAAGTCCAGGTTCTGGTCTGTCAGTGTCTCTAACAGAAACCAAACTAAAATCACAACTAACTCTGTTAAACAAAAGGTGATGCAGTTGAGCAGGACATCCAAGCCAAAAGATCCACCCTACATTGGAGATGCCTACATGACTGAAGAATTCCAACCACAAACAGTGAGCATAAAAATTGTATCTTTACGTTTTTTAAATTTGTCCACGTAGATCTATGTCTCATTGAAAATACATCATCCTCGCACCATTGCAGGCGTTTTCAATTGAGGTATAGTGTGTTCTTCCAGAAATTAGCCTGTTGTAGTGGTAAAAGATGAATTTATCTACATACAGTAAGTTGTTCAAAACTTTTACACAGGTGTTAAAAGATTGTTAAATAAAACAGCTTTCACAAATATGAGAATTGTTCATTTAAATGTAATGGAAATGGATGGCAGAGAAATCTAAATCAACATTTGGTGTGACCACCGTTTGCCTTCATTAACATCAGTTCTTCTAGGTACACTAACAAACTGCTTTTGAAGGAACTCAGCAGATAGATCATTCCAGACATCTTGGGGAACAAATCACAGCTAGTTCTAGCTTCTTGGTTTACCTCCATGCCATCTGGTTAACACACTTCTGATGGATCATTATACTTGTACAAATAAATTACTTTTACATGTTACCCCAACACAGTCTATTGCCCAAGCAATGGGCTCATCATTCAGGTAAATATAACGGATTGCAGGAGGTCAAATATGTACATGTGCAAAATGTTATGTAGCCATTAACACCAAAAATATCACTTGATTGGGTGCCTTAATGAGGTGACAGTTGAACGAGGACCCTTATGAAAGCAGGTCAACACAGACTCAGGCTATGTCGATGCCTAAGTGGGTATTTGTTTTTTTAAAATGGAGGTGCTCTTTCACTGGTTTTACGAAATAAGGCTGACCACATGGGTGCGTTTAAAATAAAATCATTTTTGTCCATAATAGTGCTCTTAAACACTGTTTATTGTTACAGCCAAGTGGCCATGGGACACTAGTCAACGCAGTCATCTATGAAACAACAGCACAAAATTTCATCTGAAACATTGACAGGGTTGTATCATTTTTTTTTTCATTTTTTTAATGAAAGGAAGCGGCATAAATGTGTCGCACAGTTTTACAGCAACATATGTAAACAAAAGTGAGAATGATGCATGGAGTTACATCATCCCACAGAGATCTTGTCACAAAATGTAATGTGTTAAAGGTATGAAATTCTTCACTTCGGCCAGGGTTTTCTAAAATATGCATTTTCAGAGACCTAAAACGCTGTTTTAGAGCAGACAGAAGGCCAAAAAGGACTGCAAAAAACATCAGTTTTTAGCAATACCCATCCACGTGTGGACATAGTCTAATCTAAACAAAGACATGTTGAGGCATATCATACTGTCACACTTGCTTCTGCTGGGTCTTTGGGTTTTAAATGGGACTTTCATGGTGTGGATTGGTAACAGCATCTCTATATTTTTCCCCAAACCAGAACTGCTCTGATGGTATTCGTGGTCAGATCACAGATTCTGACATTGGGCCTTTGTTTCTGAAAAACATTCCAGTCCTGTTGATGGCAAAACACATCACTCTTGAGCATTACCGACGTCTGAGCTTGTACACAGGGGTCCACGGTTGGCAGAACATCAACTACGGCAGTGAGTTCAATGTGTTGTTGGATGAATATTCAACACATCCCCTATTTCTTTGTTTTGATATTGATTCGAAATTATTTTACGATTATTCATACTTAAGATTATTTTGTTTTCATGAATATATTTGTAAATATTATTAATATATCTGCTTGGTTGCCAGTGCTGCCCTCATTGTGTATAAGCAGATGTAGACTTTGATCACAGGTCGGCCTGGATCCAAACATGAACTGATTACAGTCTGGGGGTCGAAGGTCAAAAGTGAAAGTCATGGAGTATTGTGCTAATTTGTTTAATATTAAAAGAGATGTACCTAAAGAATGGGATTTCTATCACACCTTACACAAATGACAAACTAATTAGATCATAAAGGACAAAAGGCAAAAATACACAGCCTCATGTTGCAATTTTGTGAACACAGTTTTACAGGCACGCTATGAGTAATTTTCTTAAAACTTGTACAAACTTGTACAAAAACCCACCATGACACAGTGCTGAGCTAGTAAGGCAGATAAGGGGAAAAGTAAATGTCAGGGGTCAAAGTCACAGTGCCTTTCAGTCACCCCTTGTTATGAACACAATATCTCTAGAATTGTTCAAGGAATTTTAAACAAACTATGCCATGTTAGAATAAAAAGATAAAGGGGTCAAAGTAACCTGACACACGAGGTGGACACACAAGCATTAAAAAAGTGTTTGGAGAGGGCAGAACATTTCAAAAGCATATCTGCCACGTGACTGGATGGTTGTTCCTTATATAAACATACATTACAGGTCAATCAGGTAATGCAAGTCAAGTCAGGACAAATCTATTTATAGAGCACCTTCAAGAAGACAGTGGTGGATCAAAGTGCTGCACACAAATTCATAGTGGGGATGTAATGGTAACTGGTAAAATGGTAAACCGCGGTAAAATTTCCCACGGTAATCATTACCGTGCCCTATTAAAATTATCGTTATACCGTGTTTGATCACCACCACACTGTGTCAATAACTCACGGTGATGCTGCTCTTTGACTGAAAGGAGAAACTATATGCATCTGCTCCTCGATGAAGCAGCCGTGTGTCGCAAACAGAAGAGCACATACGCAGCTTGCAATGTTTGGACTCAGAGAAAGCCTCGCCCAGACTCTTACAGGTTTTGCCACTCAAAACTGCTGAAGGCTAAAGTCTGGTTGAAGTTTTGATTTTTTAAGGATGTTGAGGGGAAACTAATTAACGACAGTCACCCTGTCTAAACCACCAAGATGCGGAAAAGGACAAATGTGTGTGATTAAAACTGCTGTAACTCCTCGAGTAAACAAGCAGAGAGAGAGAGAGAGGATTCAGTGAGCCATACCAGAGTCAATTATAGGCAGTTTATCAATATTTTCTGTGTAAATAATGCATAAAGTTTGTAAATAACAGCATTAGTATCAATATGGAGTGTGTTCCTGTGTTCTTGTGCCGTTTATTTGCCGTGTTTCGCTTCGTCGTAATAGATCGTCTTTTTCTGTCATAGTTCGTGTTTTATGGATTTAATCCATCATAATTTGGAAATATTAAAGAAGGAGATGTCGAGGAGATCTGCCATAGAAAAGGGAGACCAGAGGAGAGTCATGAAGGGGGCTAACTGCTTCAAGGACTATCATTAGTAAAACAAAAAATAACATAAGGCCTGGACATTGTCTAATATAACGAGCTGTAACATGGACACTAATGCTGCAGGCAGACAAAATGTGCAAGTGTATAATATTGATAAAATTTAGCTTTTGGCTGTCTCAAAACTTTGAACATGTTCATTTACAATTGTTTGTGAAGAGAAACCTGTTTAAAGTACAAATTCATTTTTTTCTTTTCTTGTAATTACATACAGTTTAAGCATTTATTACATAATGATAAACATTAGCCAGAATTGTTTACTTTTATTTCTAATGAAAAAAGTTTAAACAGATTTACTTATAGAACATTTCCTGACACAATTATTGACAAAAGGGCAAAAGAACTGTTAAAATTATCATATTAAAGGGGTTAAATGATTTCAAGACTGTGTAAAAGTACTTTTTGAACATTTTGAGCCCACTGCAACAATACTGTGATAATAATGATAACCGTGATAATTTTGGTTACAATAACCGTGATATGAAATTTTCATACCGTTACATCCCTAATTCATAGAAATAAATAAATATAACAATAAAAACAATAAAAATAGAAAATCATTGTAATAAAACAGTAAAAGTATAAAAACTAAAATGCCTGTGATTTGTATGAGCTCATTGATGAAACGCCAGGGAGAAGAAGTGGGCCTTTAAGGAAGATTTATAAATCTCTATGGTCTGGGAGGCTCTTATATGGATGGGGAAACTGATCCAAAGTCTAGGAGCAGCCGCTGCAAAGGCCCTGTCACCTCTCGACTTAAGTCTGGTTTTGGGGACCTCCAGTAGCAGCTGGTCAGAAGACCTTAGGGCTCTGGTTGGGGAGTGGCGATGTAGGATTTCAGACAGGTAAAAAGAGGCAAGACCATTGAGGGCTTTAAAAGAAGTTTAAAATTGATGCGAAAGCGGACTGGGAGCCAGTGGAGGGACGCTAAAACTCGTGTGATGTGCTTGCACTTTTTCTTGCCAGAGAGGAGTTGAGCAGCAGCGTTCTGAATGAGCTGAAGGCGGTTAATGGATGACTTATCCATGCCAATGTATAAGGAATTACAATAGCCCAGTCTACATGTAATAAAGGCATGGATAGTCTTTTCAAGATCAGCCTGTGAGAAATAGGGCTTGGTCTTTGCTAAGAGACAGAGTTGGAAGAAGCTTGTTTTCACAATGGCACTGATCTTCGTATCAAAGTTAAAAAGGTTGACAAGAAAACAACAAGGTTCATAACAGTGGACTGAATGTTTCTGAACTCGAAGGGCCTAGGTTTCCAGCAAAGTAGGCCAGTGTGGAGGTGTATCCTCCAAACAAGATGATCTCCGTCTTGGTATCATTGAGTTTGAAAAAATTCTCCCTCATCCAAGCCTTAACATCACTGAGGCAATCGAGAAATGCCTGCACAGTGTCCTGGCCTAGCGACCATAGCGGCATGTATATTTGGACATTGTCAGCAAAACAATGAAAAGTAATTTTATGCTTCTGAAAGACATCCCCAAGTGGCAACATGTACAGTGGCTAGCACTACTGCATTACAGGCCGTGAAGCAAACTCCTTCTAAGCTGTTAGCATCTACGCTGCTATCTGTAAGAGCAGTCACTTCCTGCTGCCCTTTTGCTCATAGCTCCCACCTCTTCCTGCTCTAAAGAATGCTGATTGGGCCATGCCGCTTTGGGCTGAGCACAAACATTGTAAACTGGATGTTGGTAAGATGGATCTGCAGGATTTCAGACACTGGATCAGACAGGTCCAGCTACTGCGCAAGGTTGGGATAAAGTTCAATGTCAGGCATCACATCTCATTATGTGCTTCGGAATGTAATTTTGCTAACACATAATCATGAGAATTTTTGTTGGGATCTTCTCCGAACTTTGCAAAAAATTTCCACTCCACCTTGATACATGGATGAATTGGAGATTTTGATGGCTTAAACTTAAAAAGTCCAAGGCAAAGAGACTTTTGGCCTTTCTATGCATCTCAATGCAGTCTTGCGAATGTAATACCTCAAAAGTCCCTAAGGTATTTTTCTTAAACTCTGAGGCAGTATCTACTCTGATGCATTGATTGACTCTTTACATAATTTAAAAATTTCAAGAAAAGAGGATAAAATCTGTCATGAAACCGATGAAAACAAAGTTCCATAATCATATTTGATTACGGATATATGGTTGGATCTTTGAAAGAAAATAAAAACACTTTTAGTATCTACACATATATTATGTTTTTATTATTTTTTATGCATTGTTAAAACAATTTCATGTTCAGATTTGAACATGAAATTCAACATTAAAAAAATAATAATTCCCCAAAATATAAGTAAAATCAGCTTAGAATCTGTGTTAAGTAGTTTATTTTTCCAACAAAAACTTTTGTGTTTAATCCCTATACCATGTTGAATTTGTTGAAATTGCTTAGACTGTATGGTGGAAAATGTAAAAGTGTTGCATCTGATGCCAATAAAAATGGCCCATTTTCAAAACCAGAGAAGGAAAAAGTGCAGCAGCAGCACTATGGCATAGACTTTAACTGCTAGATGCAGTGATAGAATGACATGGATCTATAAAAATCAAGAAAATAAACAATGAAGAGATGTAAAATGTGTCAAAATGGGTTTTCACAAAAGTAATGTGTTGATATTTGAGATTATCCAAAGCTGTTAATGCATTTTCTGTTTACTATTAATTTAAACTGGCTGAAAATGCAAAGGATCAGGATTATTAGACTGTTCACACCAGGTCTTCTTTTATAAACATGATCCAGAGGAGGTAGTTTCTCATCTTTTTGTCCACACATTAAAATCATGAAGGTTGTCTCTCTTACGAAGCAGTCAAAGTAACTGAATCTGTGGATGTATTGGATTACGTGGCACACACAGTGTATCATTTTATCAGCACTTCATCTTGTCTAAAAGTCCATAGGACTGTTAAAATAGTTCAATCCAGATTAATTCTGCAGTCGGGATTAATTATTTTTTTTCTTTGTCAACAGCACTGCTGGAGGCAAAGGTTGTCTTTAGTTCTCCTGCTACCTGGCAGATGTTTGATGACTGGAAGGATCGCAAAAACCAATCTGAGTGCATCACCTGTGCTGTTGTGGGGAATGGTGGGATCCTGAAAAATTCAAGAAAAGGGAAAGAGATCGACAGTCATCACTATGTTTTCAGGTGGAGACTGACACTTTCTGTCCACTACTATTCTAAACAAAATATCAAAAACTAAAAAGAAAACCACCTAAGATGCTGAAAGGAGCACTAAAAGTGTTATTGCCCAAATATAAAACAAACAATCCAAAGCAAGTAGAAAAAACAGAGTAGGGAAATATTTTCATTTGGTGTCTATATAAGGTTATTTATATATTTTAAATCATTCATCGTGAATTGATATTAAAAGTCCTATTATTGCCCTGTGAGGTGTATTTTCTTAAAGCAAGTAGCACATAGCAAGTGGAGTACACAGTCTCTTTCTGTGCAAATTCAAGCTCAAAGTGCAATTAAGATTACTTAATATTCTGGTTCAAAGCCAAGTGCAGGGCATACTATGGATAAAACCAATCAATATCAGTGTCATGTTGTTTACACAGCACTTTTAAGTCAATCTCTGACCTAACATGCTTATTCCAGACCAGCGGTCTTTTCAAAGAGATTCCTTCATTCAAAGTGGTTTGATTGCTTTTGTAAACTGTGATGCGGACCAAAGAACCAAACTATGGCCTGCCCTGAAAGACGGGTCTCAGTTTGCTTTCAAGCAAACCAGTCAATCACTGTGGAAGTCATCCCACCAAACAAGGACTAGAGAGAGGAAGCTGACCAAAAAGCAGTATATTGCAGATGGACTTTGACATAATGTCACAACAGTATGCAAAGCCAATGATGCATTTATAAACAACATCAGAAAAATTAGTAACTACTACAAGCTTGATTGGAATATAGTCACATATCACTCCGCTAATGATCATGCCATCCGAGTCAGCCTTATAACACCTTTAACTTTATTTCATTGCTCAAAATACTGCAGAACTGGGTTAAGTAAAACAGCGAATTTCCTTCATGCCCAGTTGTGTATGTACCAGCCATAGTGTAACAACGGACGGGGACAACGGGATGGTTGGCAACTGCAGCTATAACCCCAACTTGTGGTGGGTGGCTTTATAACACATTTGACAGACTTTGGTCTGCCTGACAAAATGCAAAGTGAAAGAAAACTAAACTAAATGAAAATTCAAATAATGCAGCATTTGCACTTTTAAACCAAACAAACTGCCATACTGAATTTGTGAATGTGATCTTAAATGTTCAGTCCAAACTCCAGTTGGATTAACTGATCCCTCCCTTTTTGTCATGAAACACACACAGAACTCACAAGGCCCTTTGTAAAATATGTTTATGCTCAAATTCAAGTTATATTTCACATGAACAATCCTACAGCATCAGAAAGTTTTAAAAAGTTACGACTGACCCATTACCTTGGACAGTTAAGACAGTCAGGGTGACATTAAAGGGATCTGTGCCTGTTGTGCACTCATTTTATTTCTTTGTGTTTGAACTCAGGACCAATGGGGCAATCACTAAGGGTTTTGAGCAAGATGTGGGGTCTCGTACCACTCATTACACATTCACTACCAACACATTGATGAACTCATTGAAAAACTACAAGACTTTAGGCTTTACAGGACCCCCTCAGTCTAAGGTGAGGACAAAAGCTGTTGTTCTTCTGCATAATGGCAAAATAGTGTCAAAAGTTGTCATGACACCCTGCCTCCCTCTACAGGAAACCAGATATCTTTTTCTGCCTTCTGATAAACGTGATTTCTGGCTTGTGACGGCTGCAGTAACACATACTCAAGTAGACAGAGGGCAGGACCGAGGCCAAGAGTAAGTAATACTTTCATCCAAACACTAAATAAGGCCTTATGAACCAACTGTGGAGGTCAGTAGCTCAATATATGTGAGTAGCGTGTGGGTGGTCCAGGTAAACTACTTGGTACAAATTATTGGTTTTAATGTGCTAGTTCAACACTGGAAATCACTTCAGTGTTTCATATGACTTGAACACTAACCACACCCTTTTTTACAGTCCAAGCAAATACTTTGGAATGAATGTGACAGCAGAAAAGTTTAAGATGCTTCATCCTGATTTCATGCGTTACATCAGGAATAGGTGAGTGAGTCAAGGCAGAGATTTCAGTTGTTGGAAATGATATCAAAAGAGAAAAAAAAAAAAGTTGTAAGCTGATGCTATTGTTTCAAACATCCTCAATTTCCAAACAAGACTTACTTCCCCCTCTTACATCCTAAAATCTTCATTTCAGATTTGTGCGTTCTGAATATCTCAAGGGAGCAAATGTACACCACTTTCGTCCAACCACAGGGGCTGCTATGCTGCTGGCTGCACTGCACACCTGTGACAAGGTAGTCGTTCATTACTGTTTAAATCTGGCAGCTGTTTCTGTTCTGTTTGGCTTTTAAATGGGCAAGTTGTGACTTAAGAGTGTGACTTACCCTCCTTCATCAGCTACTGTACCAAATAGACTACACTTCCATTCTCATTACATTATTGGTCATAACAATCCTTTCCAGACTTACAGCAAACTGGTATACACTGGTATATTTTTCTGTAAGAAACAGACATTATTGTAAGATAATTTCTAGCTATACTTATTATGATTGTTGAGTGGTGGAGGCCATGGTTATCTGAACACCTCCTCGGTGAGCTGAATATATTTGACTGTTGTATAAGTGGTGTGCCTTGAAGTAAATATATTTGTGCCATGGGATTTTGTATAACCACAAGTTATTACGATTTCTATATACAACTGCAAATACTATATAGTAACTTAAAAGAGCCAATATTTTGTGTCAGCTCAGGACTTTAATTTTGATGGTAAGTGTGTGTTCACAGTCATTAATGTTAAAAAAACATTTTAGTTTTCACATACTGAGATTGAACAGCATTCTGTCACTTTAAGGCCCCTTCTCCTTGTGGTTGGTTAGTTCTGTTCATTGTTTTCACGGCTCTTCATTCCGCCTCCAGTCATTGCTATGCACTGGGTTTGTTACCACAAGCTCATGGCTGAACCTCTAGACAAAACAGTGAAAGGAAGTCACTCCAGCAGGGGCTGGGGAAACAAGGTGGTTCAGTCTCTTTCTTGTGCTGTAAACATGGAGTAAAGGAGAGGTCAAAATCCTATAATCTCTTTGTGCATTGAAAAATTATCAGTCTATTCAAACCTTTTTTGTTGTGTCCGAATTTGATAAAAAGCTACTTATAAAGAACTCATTTGGTGGTCTGATGAAAGCCAGCTCTTGTTAAATGTTACCATAAAAAGAGATTTGTATGGGTGGGAATAAGAAACCCTCTATTCAAACCTAATACCAGGAGGTAGGGGTGGGTGATATGGCAAAAATATCATATCACGATTTTTTAAAAATAAAATCACAATCACGATTTTATCACGATTCTTGTTTACTTTGATTTTTCTAGACTGATATGCATGTTTGACCATTTTTTCCCTATGTTTAACATATAAAACATGTAAAACCCTAAAAGGAAAAAAAGGACAATTAAAGCCAAAGAAACTTTCTGAACAGGTTTTAATTTAAATAGTGCAGTTTTTATAAAAATGTGCAATAAATGTAAGCATGAAAGGTAATGAACAACAATACCAACATTATCTCTTAAAGTGCAACAATTCAAAACAAATGTTATCTAACTGCAGTGCTATAACCTGAGCGAATAATACAGCTACTTTATAACAGATTTTTGTTCAGACATCTTTAAGCTTTCATCTCCTTTTTTCTTTCTGCCATGGCTTCACGCTACATAACCAAACAGGAGATACTGCCATGCATGTAATGTGCTACGATTGGCTAGTCGGGTGTGCATCAAAGTCTCTGTGCCCACACAGACGATCTGACGATCTTTCTGCTTTATGACGATATTAAATTGTTATAATCCTTAACGATTTAATATCGTCATATCGCACACCCCTACCAGGACGTGAGGCTAGTTCACAGCTTTAAACACCTGGGAACAGAGCTGGAACAGTCCTATGATATTCCAGACAGCTCCCCATCTGGCCTTTAGAATGTCATCAGATTTAGACAGTTTGAGAGGGAGAAGTCTGTTGCAGCTTAAAGGATATTTCTGTGGTGTTGTTAAATCGCTACAAAAATTAAAGCAGCTACCAAAACAATTAGAGTTGAAACAATTCTATCGAGAATTACTTTAACTGTGATCTACTTTCAAAGAAATCAACCTGTCAGCCATTTTTAATGAACCTTCTATTCGATACCTGTGTGTAGGACAGTATGAGTAACAGGGACTAACACCACTTTTCATGTATAAGAAATACATAAAATACAGATATGTCAGAAAAAACCTGCAACAATGTATGTATTTACAGTAAGACCAAAACTGTTTCCATTATTTCTGTGTATTTAAAACCTGACCAACATAGTGAGAGAAGAAAATGGCAGTTTTAAAATGCAGTTTGTGACCACTGACAAGTGTTTCTGTTGCCTAAATGACATGACTTTGAGTCCAGCACATCATTTTTAGTAGAGCCCAGACATTCATTAAATAATCATTTTTTATCTTCTGCTTCAATGCAAAGATTTGGGGAACTTTTTTTAAAGCAAGAAGCACTTTGTCGGTTTGGGTTGTTGTTGGCTTGGGGCGTGTCAGTCTATGTCTTGCTTGGTGCATAAAGGATGGATTGTGCGCTTTGGTTATGCATTGGTGGGTTTTGGGCCCAGTGATCAGTAATCATACTGTATGAGTGAATACGAACACTTTGAATGCAACCTGCTGACAAATAATACACAGAGCATTTTGCTATGATGTTACCATTTAAAACCTCCTGAGTAGTTTTTGACTTGTTTTATTTTGTTCCATTTTTACTCTTTTACTTATTATTGGCATTTGATGTATTTATGCTTGTGTTTTAAGTATTTTTTTTTAAGTAACTAAGTCTATTGTTCTGATATGCCTAAGCTAGGAGAAGGAATGTCTGCCTCTGCAGCCTCAAGATTCAATTTTATTAGTATCCCATAGGGCTAATTGTGTTGCAGCGAGTGGAATAAAAACACAACATGGAGTGTCAAACATATAACATGCATACAGATAGCTGTTACTGAGCAATATGCCAGTAAACAAGTCATCTGCAACTGACTCAGAATACAATAGCTAAAAAAATAAAATAGATTATAAAAAAATGTATAATGCTACAAGGGAGAGGAGGAGCTAAATAGTGCTTGAATACTACTTAAATGCAGGTAAAGTTCACAGAGTGACAGAGACACACAACATCTGGTCGGTGTTGTCTCTCAAAGAATGATTAAAATAATGTGCAAGGACGATGGCAGCAGTGACAACTACGTGTACATGACCTTCCCTCAGCAGCATTCAATGTGCTGATGGAAACAGGAACAAACGAGTTTTGTACCCGTTTTTATTAGCCTGGGGGACAAACGGGCAAAGACCAAAAGGAAGGAGCCTGTACTCAGAATTCAGTGGGTGAGCATCATTTGAGCGAAAACACAGAGCTGGCAAGAGCACCTGTCTGTTAAAGAAGTAATCTAGGCTACCAGCTACTTCAGATGCCAACTTTAAAATATTCCCATGGGAGTTTCTATACTTGACACAGAGATTATCATACCAACAGATAACAGAAAAGGAAATGTGTGACTCAGTGTAAGCATAGTAAAACATATTCAGTCTTGTCAACTGGGAACTTAGCAAGTTTCCTCAAGCAGTGTAGGAATTGCTGACGCTTCTTGCATGTCAGTATTTAAGGGTGTATTCACACCCTTGGCTCGTTTGCTTTGTTCCAATTCAGGGGTAAAATTGATACAAATGTTTTAGTTGTCATTTTGTTTGTTTGTGTTCTCACAGCAAAAGTCTCTTGCGGTCAAAGTTGTAAACAATCCAAGCTTTAGGGGGGGGTCACTCATTGTTTCGGAACTGCCGCCCTAAAAGAGCCAGGTGTGAATACACTCTTAAGTTCTGAAGCGAGTGGATGCTCTAATTATTATGCCTTGTATTTTCTCTTTGCAATCAAGGTGAGTGCATATGGCTTCATGACTGCAGACTACAGAAGGTACTCTTTGTACTACTATGACAGAAGGTACCGACAAGTGGCCTTTGGCAATAACCATGACCGGAAGATGGAGGTGAACCTCTGGCAGCAGCTACATCGGGCTGGACTCATAAAACTCTTCACAACCAAGTGAAGGTTGGCAGGAGAAGACATCCTGGTTGAATGTGAGAAATGAACTTCAGGGATAATGTGCAAGTGAAACGCCTGTTGTGATTGTTGTTCAAACTTAAATTTAAAAAATGCTTTGCTATAAGAACCACTATATTTACTCTTTTTCCTGTGTTTGTGAGTTGTTTTTGTTAGTGCAAATTAAAAGTTTATGCATGGGTCTTTAATTTTATTATACAGATGGTAGCATACATATTAATAGTACAGTATAGTGAGTGTGACCTGAACACATTTAAAATTTTGTGAAATCCAATCACATGAGAATCTGTCCTCAAAATTCGTAGGTCATTGCTGTATTAAGTAAAACTAGGTTCATGTTAGTGTATTTATATATTTATTTTTGTCACAGTGTCAAACACATCTGCTGCTCACTGCAAAAATGTGCTTTTCATAAGTAGCTTTTAAATTATTTATTGATAATTCTTACTATTGGCTAGACAGACACCCATAAATGTAAAAAACTGCAGACGAAATTTCAAAACGTTAATTCATCCTATAGCAGGACCTTGGAACCAAGCATTTTTGTGAACTTTCATAAACTAGGAGGCGCTTTGCTTTATGCTTTTTTTGTGCCATCACAGTGATTTCAGGTCGAACAGATATCATGCACCAAAAGTTTGAGACACATACAGCACCTTCATGAGAGGAGCATCTACTTCCTGGTTTGCTGGAATTATGGAAGTTGACCAATATTCACAAAGAAGGTCTTTTGAGATCAGTCCAAATCCTGCATATCTGAGGATTACACATGTCACCTTGAGCTGTATGCCAAATTCCAAGTTGATTGGACAAACACCCTTCATCAGCAAGCAACAAGCAAGCAAGATAGACCCCTGAAAATGCTAAAAAAAAAAATGGCCAAAATTTGACTGTTTTGACGCCTTTGACTGTGTGACCCAAAGTGACCGCTTCCCTGTTGACATTTTACCACAACGTTAAGAACTAGATACTGTATGTGTCCAAAGTTTGAGATTTTTCACACAAATACTCTCGAAGGTATCCAAAAGTAAATTACATAGTTCCTCTGCAGATGTCCCCCCCTTATTTAATGGATGTAAATCTGTTGATGGTACCTTAACACATGCATTTTGGTCATGTAATTTGTTTTCACACTGGGAAATATATTTTTAGCTGTTTTTCTGTTGCATTTGAAAATGACCCAATTGTTGCTGCTATCCTCTTAACCTCTGCTAGTAAATATGAAAGAAGGGCTATTTTATTTGGCATGACGGTAGCAAAATACCTGATCTTCAGGGTATAGAAGATGGATCATGTCACCACCTACGATCTTTGGATGGGTTAAATGGCCAATACTTTGCATGTGGAGAGACTGAGACTTTGTAACGAGGGCAAAGGGGATGTGTTTGATACAACTTGGGAACCTTTGCTGAACTTTTTTAAAGGTAAAAAAATGACGTCTGATGTCCTACACCTATGTTGCATAATGATGATCATGTCTTATGTTTGATGTCACCACACTTTTTTTTCCAATTAATTTTGTATGTACTAAGAAATTTGCCTGATTGGTGGTTGGAATTCTTGGCCTTTTATGTCTGTCTCAAATTGTTGCTCTTTTGGGGGTTGGTGTTTTTTTTAGTTCTGTTAGACTTGTATGTGGTCTGTTTCTTGATTGATAAATCTTTTGAAAACAATAAAAACAATTATCCAAAAAAAAAAAAAAACTTGAGGGGGGCAGTATTTCCAAAAACCAAGAAAAAACGGTGCTGTAATACACAGCTTCATAGTTTTCATGCATGCTAAGACTGGCTGCCATGTCTTGTAAGATTTTCCTGTGGAGTCACCAAGTGTACACTTTATTTTCTCCATGTGTAAAAACCTCACAAGTTCTCAAGCCCATAGAACATTAGTGGGTGACGCCTCCAGACATTTCATGTTGCCGGGCAATTAAGGAGGCAAATGCAGTTGCATGAAGAAAATGTCTACAGATGGGAGTGGCCTCTGGATGAACTCCAAAAATTGTTATCAATGGTATGGGTTTATTTCTAATCCATAGACCTCAGAAAAAGCATTACATATAGAGATTTGGGCATGTCCAAAACTTATGGATAAGGGAGCCTGTCAATCTCTTGGATAAAGGATCGACCATGGATATATTTTCACCAGTTTTCTCCAAGATAAATGAAGACGGTGTTAGAATTTAAATTGTAGGAGTCTGTGATTGGCACAAATCAAGGAAGTGTGTACTCTTTATATGTAGATTACCAAATATCATCAGCTATTTAAATTGCCAGATCATGTTCCCACTGAGATGTAATGGTCAAAAGTGAGGGAGAAAGTAAATACAGGTATATTTGTATAAAACCTTAATTACTCATCTACTGTAAACATTTAAATCTAGAAATATTTCTAGCATTGTTTCAGCTGGAAGATCAGGGAACTGGGAGGTATCTGCTATGCACAAAGTTGCGATTTGTATGTAATAAAAAAAAAAAGGGTTAATGGAATGATAAATTTAGGTGTCACAGAAACAAAGGCAATACATCACTTATAAACAAATCCTAAAATCTATGTATGCCACTACTGTTCCAGAACTTAAACGCTGAATCTTCCACAAAAGGGGGGACATTTCTGCTCCTCAGAGAAGCACATTTACTCATGAACACTGTAGAGAACACTTCTGTAAATATCTAAATCAGCTTTATGAAACAAGCTGCAGGCATCGTCTGCGCCAGCATGATCACTGATCCACAACCTAAAGGTCAGCAATATTCCTCTGCTCATATGTTATTAAACACACATTTGCACACACAGCAGAGTTATATAACCACATAGGACAAGAGCTTGTTTCTTTGGAGTGTTGTTTTTTTTTTTGCCCACTGTGTCCGGCAGGCCTTAAATATGAGTGTGAGACAGAGGAGCGACCTGATTACAGGCCTGTGGTGATGCTGGCAGATAGCAGGCCCCCTCCGACTCCTTGCACAGATGATTCCTCACTTTGAGGGTTAAGCCCAGAGCTGCAGCTATCGAATCTTTTTGTAATCGATTACTCTATCAAATTTTTTTCGAGTAATCGAGTAATCAGATAACAGTTACATTGCACTCACTGCTATTTGCTATTTACATTGTATCACTACACATTATTATTAGTAACACAAAACAGAAAAGCCAGGTCACTTAAATTAACAACTTATTTTTTCTTAATTTAAACATTCTGAGCATAAATGGGATCTCAAAATCAAAATCTATACTTTTATTTTTACTCTGGGCCATATCTTGTTTTTTCCAGTATTTTTTTTTAAATTAGGTTATTTTTAATTTGTGCTCATGCTTATCTCTTTTTGCTAAATTATTGCCTTTACTACTGTACCATATTTATGATCTTATTTTACTTTATTTCTAGGACCAAATAATATCATACTTACATACTAAGATCATTTAACTAGCTAATGTACATTTCTATAACATATGAAAGCATTCCCTACACCTGCTTCCTCTACTCACCGTCAGTGTTTCCTGTTCTACTCTCTGCAACCAAATTAAATGTTAAGTTATTGGATGTGAAAAGTATGTGAACAAAATACACATGGTTCTGGGCAAGTAGCCTCCGTGCTAAGCTAACTCTGTTTGACATCAAACACACTGCACTGTTTTCTTTTCGTCCCTTCTTGTAGCGACCACACACTTGGGACACTCTGCCATTTCTTCTGCGGACTCTCTCCTTTCTGTCCCTCCCTTTTCTCTTCCTTCATGATTATACAAGCCACGCAGCAGTGGAGGTAGCACGCGTGTTGCGCCACAGAAATGACCATCCGTGTCAAACACGGATATAGTAGTCCAGATATATATTTTATATGTATAATTAAATATTTAACAAGGCTTCGAGGCACACAATTGGCCTCGAAGATATTTTGTAATCGAATAATCGAGAATATTCGAGGAATCGTTTCAGCTCTAGTTAAGTCTAATCACAGTGGTGAGGCTCAGAACAGCAAAGACGCCCAGCTTCTTCTTCCTCAGCATCTAAGAGTCGCTTTAGGTTTATATGGGTGATAGCTAATGATCAGAACTGTTTATAAACAGTTTCCAAACAACAGGCTGTAGACACGAATAGAGTCATGTTTGTAAAAATCCAGTAACAGTACAATGGCTTGTTGGTTGTCAGGCTATTCCTGTTTAATCACCCTGTATTAGTCAACAAATGCATGTTACAAGGCAACATCCATCCAACCATCCATCTGTTCATCATCAAAACTGCTTATCCATTTCAGGGTCATGGGGGCTGGAGTCTATCCCAGCTTGTGTTGAGCAAAGGTACACCCTGAACTGGTCACCAGTCTATTACAGAGCCACACAGAGACAGACAACCATTCACACTCAAACTAAAGGAAAATGTATCACCAATTGACCTAATGAGCATGTTTTTGGTCTAGGAGAGGAAACCAGAGTGTTTGGAGAAAACCAACATATGCATGGTGAGGGGAAGAGATGGCACACTATGTGTGTTTCACCACAATGTAGTTTTACTGTGAGCACCAAAGCTCACAAATGAAACGATGAAAAGCTTGTTTTTGAGTTTTTCAAAAGAATCTTTCTCTTTGACAGCAAAGTCTATCTCAATCTTTTTTTTAAATGTTTTGAAGCACTTTGGCATAGGTGCACTCTGCCTGGGATTTCAGACTCCCCCAAAAGCTTTGAGTCTTTAACTTGACAGCCAATCTTGAAAGTGGAAAGCAAAGATGGTTTATTGAAATGAAGATGACTGTCTGGAAGGTGGAACTGCAGCACTGATGCCTTTTTCCTCCCTGTAAAGAGGAACAAGCATTGGTGAAGAGGTTTTAAGGTGCAGCTATACATCAGCTGTTAGCAGCTATTTGTAAAAATCTCAGGATTGCTCTGTGTATTTTTAATATTCTTTACTGCAGAAATTTTGCTGATAATCTCCGGACGCATCAAATATTAGAAATGATGACCAAGCTCTATGCCAAGGCTGTCCTCCAGTTCAACCATCAATAGCTAATGAGAGGTCTTGTCCCAGTACATCTGGAGAGAAATGTACAATAAAAGCCAAAGCAGTAATAGAGAATGGATCTGGTAGAACTTATACGAAGCCACTCAAACTTTCTCATTGTTCTTTGGTTCACACACCCGAAACCTTGCAAACTTTTCAACAAATTAATGTTGCAAAGAAGTTATTCTTGTTTCCCCCTTAAAGTATTGAAAGCATCCTAACCTGCAGTGCAGCTCAAACTGTAACTGAACACATGAGGAACAAAGTGCTTTGAGTTACTGACAGAACAACAGTAAGTAAGTAAAAGTAAAAAAATCACATATTTCTCTTGTCACTGTCTGAACTGTCACCTGTGCACCTGTGCATACATATTTATAAGTAGTATTTTATTTCAAACTCTGATAAAATATGATTTTTTATTTTTACAAAAATATCGATACTAAGATTTGAAATATCTATTTTATCGGGAGTCAGAATATCGCGATATATTGCGATACCGATATTTTTTCACACCTCTACTAAACTGTGGTTTTCCTTTTCTACAAAATAATTCTGTCCACATACAGTAAAGATACCACATTTGCTACTATTCAACATATGTCAAATGTCCTCAGAATACATTTTTAAGTTGCTTGACATAATTTACCCTCCAACACTGGAGGACATTCCTCTGACCACCTATGTCCCATACCTGCCAGGTACAGCCTGATCTATTGGAAATGTCCCTGAGCTGGGTCTGATCATTTTGATGGCATTTCCAGCTCTGTGTTCTAATGTTAACCTTGGAAACAGAGACATGCCTGGACACACCCCTTTCCCTGGAGATGTCTGTGGGCAGGTCAACATCTGGCTGCTTACTCCTAAGAAATATAGTTAAATTCAAGCCACAACTCTGAATTGAATTGAATTGATTTATTTCGGTCATGTCAGCACACTTATACAACATCACAAATTGTTAATAGATGATCACATTGTACATGTCCGAAAGGGAAGACGGGAGAAGCAATGCTTATCTAGTCCCGTCCCCATTTCCTCAATATTTAGTCTCCTCTTTTTCACATATCATCAGATTATTGTAAATTTTTATTCCATTTACAGAAATATGACATAATTCTTCAGTGTCTTTTAGTGTCCATTTGTGACCTTCAATGTCCGATCCTTTGTTCCTTTCACTTCTATGTGGTTCACTTGCCTTGTTCGTCTTTGTTTGGTTCAGATGACTTTCACATCTTCTGCAAACTGAACAATTGTCCACGAAAATCTGTGTTCCCTGATGAACCAGAATGTAGTTCTTTGGTTCACACACCCAAAACCTTGCAAACTTTTCAACAAACATAAACCACAGTTTGTGTCTTGTCAAGCCTTAGAGTTTTGTTTACAGTGGGTGTGAAAGCCATCCAAACAAGGACCAAATAAACAAAAAAATGCATTTTGGCTTGACATAACTGAATATTGCAATAGTTCGCAAGCTAACATAGCATTTATAAGCAATTTAGAATAAAAAGTAACTAACTTTAACATTGCTAGCACAGGAAAACTCCAGTCTTTTCTGCAGATTAACATCTACAGTTCTGTACTGGATGGTTGGACATTGCTCCAATATTACAGCCTGACCTAACACAGCCTTCGTCTAGCTTTGTTTGTTTCGAGCTAAACAATGCCTGTTTACTTCCAGGTCATAGTGCACAAAAGTGGTAAGCAGTGACATCACTAACCCAAAAAACTTCTAAAAAACAGAATATGGGGATTGAAGCTGTTTTTTGTACTATCAAATCTTTCGAGCTGTGCAGGACATGATCAGTAAGAAATTGTTTTTAGCTGTAACGATTTCCACTGCTTCAAACTCTCAGCCTCATATTGGACACATTTTTGTCGTTGCTTTAAGCTGTAAACATGTAAATGCAAATTTCTGACATTTATCTCTTTAAAATGTGTGAAGAAGCCAGCATGTTGCGTCGTCATAACCTCTGGCTCATTAGAAAAAGCGCTCATTCATCTTGATAAAAGAGTTCTTCAAGTGCAAATGATGGTGTGAAATCAGAGAGGGAAATTAAAAGGGGAATGATGAAACAACCAGTGGAAAAACAGAAATACTTCTTGTTGAGAGCTACCCTGGCTCTTGTTGACCCTCTGCCTCAGTCTACACATTTTAACAGATAATTCAGAACATATGAAAAAGTGCAGTACTTCAAACAAAGACCCAGTTATGTCTGGAAAACTTGCGCCTTAGATTTGTAAGACGTGCACCTAAATATCCATGACCTACTCCTGCACAAGACACAGTGATGAGTTATCATTTCACTGTGTAATTGGGGTTATATTAGCTTGGAGTGGGGCGGTGTTTTTGTCAGAATTGGTTAACACATAGTTTGTGCTCTTGGAGCAGTTCTGGTGTGGTTTATCTTTAGGGATATCACCTAGCGTGTTATACAGTTTTTCATATTGTGGTTCCAAAGTCAAAACCAAAATGTGACCTGGTGAAAAACTTTGTAAAGTCCCATAACGATGAGGACATTTCCTACATGGAAACAAACATTGCTAGCTTTGTAATGCTGTATTACTTCCTCAACTGTCATCTGCTAAAATAGTCAGTATTTGCATTCATCAGCTCTGTGCCATATCACATTCATTCTTTTACTATTAGTCTTTTTTTCTTGTCCATAGGAGTACATGCAAAGGAGGCATGTTAGTCATTAAGGAGGACATAAAACCCCAAGAAGGCAATATGTGCTCTTCGGTTTAATGTAGTCTTGCTGGTTGGAACTATCTCCACAACAAAATGTTACCATCTCCTCACAAAGATAAAAAGACACAAACTAAAAGTCAGTTGAAGAATTGCCTCTATATTTGCTCTTCTTTTTGGTGAGGATTTTACGGTAGTGTTGTGCAGCCTACATTTAGGTCAAACCATAAAGTAAGTTCTGCAATAAAGTACGTAGTGGGTATTACTCATCTCTGGCTTCTTCAAATACCTTCTAAATTCTTTAGTATATACAGCAGACTGCAGCCTTCATTGCTCGTCAATGACTCCTGTTTTAGGATTACTTGGGCTGGATTTCTGTTTGAATACATTTAAATGATACCAAGAGTACACTGTTGACTTCACTGATCTGAATGTTAACCCATTCATGCCAAAAAATGTTTCTGAGTTGTAAGGTATATAATTTTATCAGTTGAGTCCCCCTGAATCATGTTATGTATTTCTGTTTTCCATTTTATACTTTGTTTTAAAGAAAATAGCATTTTTATGACTGGCAATTGTTGCCAGTAATCAAACAGCTTGTCACTAAGTCTCTGTTCTAGAGTCCTGCAGCATAGCCAGGACCTCTGTTTACGGAGTTCCTAAGGAAAGAGCAACATACATGATTTATTTGCATTTTGGCCTGTTATTTTATGAAAATTGCGTGTGTGTGTGAGAGAGCTTTGTGTGTGTGTGTGTGTGGGGGGGGGGGGGGGGGGGTGTAGGTGTGGCCATTGGCTATGATAAGTACTTGGGTGCACCTCCAACTGCACATCAACATTTTTTTTCAGTGAAAGAAAAGCTAATGTATGGAAGCCCTGTAAAAAAAGGAAATTTAGAGGTGCTGGTTTGGTGGAGTGGTTAGCACCCAATGTACTTACTTCTGCCGTTTCAGGTTCGAATCCTGCCTGTGACCAGTTTGCAGAGTGTCTTCCCCTTCTCTCTCACCCCCTTTCACAAGCCTATCCACTGTCTCTCTCCTATCAATAAAGGCACAAAAATGCCCCAAAAAAATACTTAAAAAAAAAAAAAAAAAAGGGGAATTAAGGGAACTTATAAAATAGAAAACAAACACTAAGTCAGAATAATGACTTTAATGAGATATAAAGTCATAATTATGATAAAAAGAGTCATATTTATGAGATAAAGTCAAAATTATGAGATAAAAAATCATAGTTATGAGAAAATGTGAGATAAAATGACATAATTGAGATAAAAGTCGTAATTATGACATAAAAAGTCATAATTATGAGATAAAAAGTCATAATTATGAGAAAAAAAATCAAAATTTTGACATAAGTCATGACATAAGTCAAATTTATGAAAATGACCTCTTTTCAGGACAATTTGCATCCTCCATGTCTTCCACCGGAAAGAGCAGGAAGCAGATGATGTCATGTGACAGGAATCACTTGAAAACTATATTCTATAAACTGAAATCTTTATCTAAGTTGTCTACTGACACATAAGTGCAAATAGTTGCATTACTACCACTGACATTTTTTGTTGTGAGTAGAATATGACAGTGATACACTTCGGCAACAATTGTTGCCGGTGGGGCAGAATGGGTTAAATATTGTCTCATGGAGATCCAACAAGTACTACAGTGTGACTGCCTTGCTCGACAGAAAAAGAATAAAAAACAAAACAATTAGTCCTTTTCAGCCTCTCTGCCCTCTTTAATTTAATCTCTTAAAAGAAGAAAAGAGGCAGTAATCCCATTAAGATCCTGAAATCTGCTGTTGAGTAGTCAGAGTCTTACTTTAATTGAAATTGACTCCATAAAGAGTCGTTCAGCTGAGGCTCCATGATTAACACGCTCACTCACAGCTGCACATAGGCTAAAAAGATTAACACAAGGACTACTGTACTTAACCACATATGAAGCACAAATGAAGCACCAACATTTTGTGGCTCAAAAAACCTGCAGAAAAAATCTATCAGAGGAGATCAAGATTCAGAACCGGAGATAGAGTTTCAGTTTGAACATTAGGGTGAAGGGACAACAATAAAAGGTGGTCTTTGTTTTGGCTGTGTTTTTTTATGCATTATTATTAAATAATATGTTGTGTCTTCTGTTGCTTTTAGGATAATTTAAAAGTTAGTTACAGAAAAGCCTCTGGACCAGAATGATGCAGAATTTCAGCACAGCAGGTGGCAGTGTTGCACTTAAGAGTTGACTGCAGCCATTCATGCAAGATATTGAAAAAGAAAAAGATGGATAATTACCAGGAATGGAAATTTTTGTGATCTAAATTTCATTGTTGCTTTTGCACAATGGTTTATAATGATCGGAAGCAGCTGTGAAAACATGTTGGAACATGTAGTGAGAGTCAGACTAAATTTATTTAGTTTGTTCCAACAACGCCATTTGGGGGATTGTCATCCCAGAAATACCTGAATTGACAATTTGACAGGTTTGTAAATACCATAGGCAGAATGTCTCAGTTCTACAAATTAAAAATCTATTTTATTAAAACATATCAAAATTATGATAAAAAGGCAATATTCCTCAAAAAAGCAACCCAAATCTTTAATAAACAAACAAAAAAAGTCAAAAGATTTGAAACTGTTGCATCATTTATGCTACTTAAAAACTAGAAAGCACTCGGAGAGCGCAGACCTCCGCCAGCGCCATAGTCCTCAGCCATATTGTCATTTTCACCATAAATATTACTGCTACCTTTATTTCATCTAAATATTTAGATTCCTTGACCATGAAAATATACCATTAGCAACTGGATTCATAATGACATCTATTTTAGTTTAGTAGTTATTCACAGAAATCACATTTTTCGCCATGGCGGCCAGACGCTGATCCCGATCAACACTAAAATCGAATCAGTTCTTCCTTTTCCCATGCTGAACATTTCCTGAAAATTTCATCCAAATCCATCCATAACTTTTTGAGTTATTTTGTTCACGGTCGGACGGACAAACTCTCCCGAAAACATAACCTTCTTGGCGGAGGTAATAAACTAGCACTTGGCAAAAAGGAGAGATTTAGGCAGGGATGAGGCTTACCATTCGGCAGGGGGAGTCTGGGTTAGGGAAGGGATCCTTGTATTTATCACCCATGATACTGCACACCAACAAAACAGAAGAACCTGACCTGAGTCCACGATCAGCACCTATGCACAGGAGGAGTAATGTTAAAACGCCATTGAGCACCACCCTAAAAAATGCACAATTAACTAAACAAACCCCCAAATGCACATCATTTCCAAATCATAAACAAAATTATACAAACTAACGATAATATGTAAAATACAGCATCGTGTAAGATAAATAATTCAGCGTCAGTGTCCTGCAGAGGCCAAAGCGGATCAGAGGCCAAGCTGGAGCCAGAGCCGGGTTAAGGCAGATCCAACCCGGGTAACAACAACAAAATGAATTGATATAAATATCTGGTTTAAAAAAACACTGTTGAATTGTATTATCAAAGCTAAATATTTGGCTTGGATACATACCAAAAGGTTAGAGATCAGCGAGGCTCCAAATCAAAGCACAGAGTGTGATAGCATCTGCCTCGCAGCAGCCGTGTCCCCAGGCGCATGCATTACGCAGAGTTTGGACATGTGCGTTCTTGTGGCTGGCACGCCAAACAAACAAAGGCTTCACCACGCAAGCGCGCAAGTATAGCAAGTATAGCACACCTGTATAGCTGCTCAGGCTGCCACCCTGCAACCAAGGTGTTGGCAAACCAGCACAGTGCCGTGCTGTGGCAGGGGGGTGGAGGGCCTCCTGCCATAAAGAGAAAACTGTTTGATAAATTAATGTTCACATTTACCCTTTGGTTCCTATTGAACAACAAGAATGAGCAGTGTCGGCAGGCAGTGGGGCAACAAGCAGGAAGTCTTTGCATGAAAACACATCTCTTTTATCGGGGAAAAAGTTGTCAGGTAATCAAAGAAGAATAAGTCTGTTATGGCCCATTTTCAACACCATTAAAAAACGTATGCCTTAATGAGAAAACAACCAGATATATGAGCTGAACAGTCATGCTTGTGTTACAGTAGGTGACAGTAAGACGCTTTGTTGGTTTTCTGACAGTCTGAATCAGGATTCCCTGACCAAAGCAGACAGTGCAGGCTTAATCAGTTCAGCACTTTGTGTGAAGGTAGTGTCTAAATTAATTCAGTAATATTTTAATTATAATGAATGATTCATGAAGATTTAGATTTTTCATTATTCGTTCACTTGGGAAACATTTAAAATAGAATCTGATTAATTAAAAATGAGTAGTTGCTGGTTGAAAATTAGGTAATGTTCAATTGTTTCAAATGGAAGAGAGATCAGCAACAACAGATTTTGTCTAACCTTGTAACAGTAACTAAGGGGCTGGGGTGTGACAGAGGATTGCTTCCTAAAAAGGGCAAACTTAACAATGGATAAAGGGTGATTAAGTCTCTCTTTTGACAGAATCCTCACACAGTTTTGATGAAGTCAAAAGCTCCGAAGTCTTTGAACTCCTGCAAGCTCCTGAGGACCCATCAATCACCACTTTGTCTCCAAATTGACCACAGAGTATTTTTTATGTATCTAGCACTGTTCTGCTGGGCCAGAGGCCAGGGAAATGTAAAATGCTCCCTGTGGGCAGAATAATTTTTAATCTGACACTAAAGGGTTGGAGTTACAGGCTTAGTGGAGTGCAGCCAGGCTGAGTTGCGGGATCTGTTTAGTTGTAATTTACAGGCCCTATAGTCAAAAAAAGAAACTCGGTGTGCTGTTGCTTGGACAGAGTAGGGCTGGGAAATATATTGAGTATTCAAATGGATCAGCATAGCCAACACTGATTCACAAAATGTATTAAATGTCACATCTAGCACTAAATAAAAAAGGTTGAATCTATTATTATTGATGACTCAACGTTGCCCGTAGATGCGAATAGGAATAGTGATCATACTTTTTTGTTAAAACCCTTTCCAACTCATATTGGTTACATACACTGCAAAAAAGGGAAGTCCAAATTTTAAATAAAAACACTAAATTTGTGAAGAAAATTAATTAAAACTAGTGAAATTATCTGTCCACGCAGCAAGTAATTTTTACTATATCAGAAATCTTGAAATAAGTTGTCCCTGGGAGTATCCAAAAGGTTAAAAATAAGCAGAAATGCTGATTTTTTTAGGTCAAAATACTTGAAATCAAACTTGAAAATCAATGGGGACATGAAATAAATGTAGAACCACACAACCAATTACTTAAAGCCTATTGAAGCTCCTGGAAATGTGTAATTGTATCATGCGTTGTGGAGAAGGTTGTGTACTGGTAGTTTTCTTTGTTGTTGTTTGCCCATGTTCAAAGTCTGATCCATCTTTATAAATTATATTTTGAACAGATGCCTTTTGTACAATTCCCTTATCAAGCAACTTGACTTCTTACTAAATCTTGAAACAAGCTTGGTGAAGGACAGTTTTGGTGACACAACTAATTTAGCTTATTTTTACAGTTATTCAAACAGTTTTAAGATTTCTGCACGAAAAGAGGCAATAAAGATGTTTTCATGCTCAATTTAATATTGTACTGTAAAATTAAGAATTAAAAATGAGTAAATAACTTTTAAAACAAGCTAAATTATCTATCATGTCTAAAAACAAGGTTTGAAATCTCGGTAAGTACCAAATAACTTGTAGTGTATAAATATTGAGTGACTTTAATGCCACATTCACACGTCAACATTTTAGCTAACATTCACCAAGGTTAAGTGATCATCAAAATTTCAGTAAAAGTACATTCCTGGGGTGTTTCTGTGTTCAACCCACGTCATATATCTAAACATCTAGAGAAATGTTAAGCTAGTGGAGTATGATGTTTCCCATAGGCCCCTTGCCTAACCAGCATAGATCTAATCCATGGTTACGCTAAAATCAGGTGAACATTAACCTTATGGAACTTGGTGCTGCTGAACATTACAAAAAAGTATTGTGATATCACTTAACCAACGCCATATGAAGTGGACATATTTTCACATCATGGAGTTGAATTGGTCTCAGTGGTAAGACAATACCTGGGACAAAAGAACAAAGATAGCTGTCCCCAAAAAGGGTGCCACAAGTCACACAACAGGAGTCCTACAGGCATCTTAAAATATTGGCCCCAATACTTACCAATAGAGATTAATGTATCCATAACAGAGGGCAGCAACAGTCATTATGTAAGAATCGGGGTACTGGTTTAGCGGAGTGTACCATGTACATGCTTATGCCAGTCCGGGCTCGAGTTCAGCCTGTGACCAGTGTGCAGAGTGTCTTCCCCTACTCTCTCGCCCCCTTTCACAAGCCTATCCACTGTCTCCCTCCTATCAATATAGGCACAAAATGTCAAAAAAATACATTTGGGAAATTGTGTTAGTTGTCCAACTGCTCTGCGTAGCCTGGCTTAGATCAACGTGATTTAATGTTGCCTGATACATCAGCAAAAAATGCCTAAACAACAAAGTAACCTATTTTTTTTATGTGGTATCAAACAGGCACCACTTTTGATGCTTTTTACAATAAAAAAGACATCGTAGTTCATTATTCTGGCAGCACATTTGTTATTTTCATATTGAGAGAGACATCAATATGTATTTTGTGCACTCAACTAAATGATATCAAGATGTTGTTTTTGCTCCTTGTTGCCCAGCCCTTGTGCCAAATGAGGGGGACTCTTGTTAGATTTGTTTAATCTGGTTTTCAGTCCTGCTTCAGGGCTCTGTTTTTCCCTCAGGGACTGGTCTGAATTGAAGGGTGAGGATGTGAGGATGGAGATGAATGGGCTGTCGAGGTGGTCGGCTGTTTAAATTCCAGCATGGTAACTCTATTTGTGCTTTCCTCGACACAAAAGAAACATAAAACACACAGGACTCTCTGCTCTGAATGTGTCTTCTCTGCAGGGGGGCACAGCTGTAATTAACTCTGCACATGTGCTGAATGAGCAGGCAAAGCAAAATGAAAGATCAGAGATCTGCTGAATTCCCCCTCATCATGTTTGATATAAAATGCGAAGTGACTGGAAAGCACAACCATAAAAATCCATCTTATCCTCTTCTTTCTGTTTCCACGGAAACAGCAGACAAGCAATGAGATGTATCAGGGAATAGAAAATGATGTGACGAGACAGTGAAACATGTAGAGGAGGGGGAGTGATGAGGTGTATAAGGAGTGTTCCTGTTAGAGAAATCAAATACCCTAAAACAGTGTGTGGTGTTTGTGTCCTCCTGCTTTTGTTGTGTGATCAACCAGGCACAAACTTTCACTTTTGACAACAGCATGTTATTCTGATCCCTACAGGAGCATGTACAATTTTTCACAGCCAGTTTTGTCGCAGTAAGCTTAAAATTTTTATAAGAAAGACAAAGCTGTTTTTAATGACTGCTGGTTAAAAAATTAAACCTGTAGGGCCCAAAGAATGGCCCAGGGGCCTTGGGGAGATGAAACTCGAAGCTATGTCAGGAGGGGGGAGACAAGGCTAAATCTGACTATGTTCACACAAAGGCTAACCTTGCACTGCAGCTAGCTAAGATCGATTTATTCTCTGGAATCAGGCAACTTCATCAGCCCACACTCCAATCTGAAATGATTGTGCATGGTCCAAATTGGCATCCTTTAGAGCAGGAAGAGGTGAGAGTAACAAGCAGGAAGACAGCAGGAAGTTAGTGCTCATACAGGGATTAGCATAGATGCTAACAGCTTCAGTAACAGTCTTATTAGATCTAGACTGCATTTCTTTCTTAAATTAAGAATAGATTAACGCTGAAAGCACTTCATATTAAAAGCATCTTTTGTTTTACATACAACTTGTTCTTTGCTAAAGTGTGTTCTGCAAAGTGGCTCATATTTTGTTCTTAACACCATGGCAGTAGCACATGTCTACTGCTACAGGAGTTATGCACATGATGTCAGGGTCAGGGAAAGTTAATGGGATGTTACTTACCAAATTGCAACAAGTACATATTGAGGATAGCGTACAGAGGGGAGTAAGCTGTCAATCAATCAATCAAACTTGATTTATATAGCACTTTTCCTACAACATATGTAATTCAAAGTGTTGTCAAAAACTGTGATTGACAAGTTTCACGTTTTTGTTGTTGTTATCATTTGATAATGTTATCCAGTAAGGACCCCTAAGTGATGTTACGGAAACATTTGGAGGCATAACCATAGACACAGCCGTGATGCAACAGCAACTGGTGTATCACTGAGCATACATGTATCGAGGTATTGATGAATATGGACCCCACTTCTTTCTCTGTCTTCTATGTTTCTTCTTTCTTCATAAATTGAAACAATATCTTAAATGAGGAAACTAGAGAAGTCCCATTATAACGGCTGGTTTGACAATAACTGTAAAAAGTTAGCTCTGCAGATTAAATTGAAATTGATTGAATAATTAGATTAATAGAACTTCCATTTGGCCAATTATTGACCATATTTGTTAATCTACTGGAAGTATCTAACTTATATCTGAACCGTTCCTTTATCTCATTAAAAATAAACAGTCGGAAACAACAGATGAACAAATGCTAAACTGGGTACATTGACCTCACTTTGGATGAACACGAAATGAAATGCAGGTTATAATTGGCTCTGCAGGGCTTAATTCCATAACGCACGCTTATAAATTCTGCATTTCAATTGAAATGTTAGGGGTCTAAATTTCAATTTCATCATACTCAGACATACATGAGACCAGAATCAAAATGCTCTGTAATAATGAAAAAACAAGGTTGATAGAACATGACTAAAAACTGAACTTTTCAGCTAGAATCGAGCATTTGCTGTTTCTTGATATCAACATGAGTTACTTGAATGTTTTCCCCCACCACTCAGTGAGCGGAAATACCAGTCTGTCACACAAATCATGACATCACTGCATACTCCTACTGACTGACGTGTAATGAATGTAACTGACAGCCAGATCATCCAACCACCTGCGATCAAAATTTTTTGCTTTTCTGAAAAGTGAAGACTTCATTTTTCAAAAGTAAAAACTAGAGGACAGAGAGAAGTGGGATTCATGTTTGTCATTACATGAATGGGTTTTTGCTTTGTGATATGAGAAGATAACAACACAACTATGTCTTTGTCTTAGACATGATGTTACACCTCTATTTGTTTCTCTAACATCAGCTGTGGATCTTCTCTGCACTTGGTAAACAATATCAAATAAAAATAAAACAAAACACAACATTTAAAACATTTAAGCTGAATTAACATATTTTACTGCATACTTTCCACTGACTGCTGTTGTCTCTTTGTAACTCAGTGGCATGCTGACTGTGACATCTTGTGCATAACCTTATTTGTCTATAGCTCAAATTCTGTCTGCAGGTCTCGTATCAACTATTAAACAAATGCATCAGTGTATCTCCAGAAATAGAACTGATTATTGCTTAAACCATTTTCCTTTATAATAATGAACCAGAGCTTTTCCATGTCTCTGTGTTTGAAGCTTTTTCTTACTGCTGGTTGACTCTAGGAAGCATATAAGGAGAAGCAGGCTCACATGGAGAACAGAACTATTGATTACCACGTACACATAAAGATTTGTCCATGCCCCCACTCAGCAGTTAGCAGTAAGAATGATGGAGAATCTGACAAGTCCTGAAGATGTGGGGTTTCTTTTCTTAGTGTGTGGGCGAGGAATCACAATGGCAGCGATGATGTGTGAAGGAAAAGTTGACTCCCTCTACTGCCAGGAATCCAATCTGATGGAGAGGAGGAAGAGGATGGGGGAAAGGAGGGGTGGGATTCAGAGAGGATGAATGCTGCTGGTTGGGGGAGGGGGCCCTCATCCAACATGTATGAACAGTAGGATTAGACGGGAATAGTCCAGAGAGCCAAGTCCTGCTGTGTGCCTTTCCCTGGTGTTACATCACAGTCTGTTCATGGAGGATTCTTTTATATCTCTGCTGGTTTAACAGAGGAGAGGAGGTAGAGGAGGAGACAGATGCAGGATCTGACTCCAGGAGAACAAAATACACACATGGCAGCATCCAAAGAGAAATATTTGCTTTGCAGGGGGAGATGAGCCAGATTTAGCCTGGAAACATGAAATCATCCTTTGCTTTTTGACTAGACTCTTTCTCGCTGTCACACTGTAACAGGAACAGGTTTGTTGAAGCACTTCTCACTGGTTTGTAATATGCATGATAGATTCACCTGATACTCATTAGCCCCTATAATCGATGACAGGTAAAGATTTGAGACAAAATGGGTTCCCTTTTTTCTTGTAAATTGTTTTATTGACAGATTATTAACATCTGATCAATGGTACTCTGTGACAAGCCGAGCTTGAGGTTTAGTTGTCACCATGTTCAGGATTGTTTTGATGCCTCCAGGCTTGCAGAAGGGAAAATGTGAGTTCTAACACAAGGTTGAACTAAGAGATGTTGGAGATTAAATGTCAAAAAGTCAAGGTCTCAGAGCCTCTGGGCCTTTCTCTGCTTTTGAATGTGATCCTATTAAAACTGTACCTCAAGAACACTTCATGTAATTTCCCCTAAACTTTTTACCAGTGTGCACTCTGGCTCATGGGTAAAATAATTGCATTTGGAAGTGAGAGGTCAAAAGATCAAGCTAACAGAGCCCAGCGGTGCTTCTACATGCAATCTTGTGGATGCATATCTTAGAAATATTATGAGTATGTCTCCTAAAACTTTGGCCAAGTATGTACTACCCATCTCAAAAACCTTTAAAGACAGTGGTTTTCAAAGTGCACTGGTAGGCCTCCCCAGGGAGACACAATAGGTCTCTAAGGGAGGAGTGGAATGAGAAAACAGTTTAGATCAGAGTGTTCTCTTAAGCCAAATGTAGCTCAATAATGATGCAATGTTAGAAAAAAACAGATGGAATGAAAACAGTTTCTGGAGTAAGAAGACTACTTAGCTCAAGTTAAGCTGCTTAAATGGGTAATAAACTGTGTGACTGTCAATTCCAGGGGCTGTTTATGTTTTATCTATATAAAAATGTAGAAAAATGGTCAAATGGTTGGAAGTGACAAAAAAAGATGTTTAAATTTGCTTCAGATCTCATAATTTTAAATTCAAGGAAATAATAAAATTAAAAAATATTTTTTCAAACCTTGCTTTTAATGAAAGTGTGTGATTTGGTGGTGTTTGTTTGGGAGGGGGCAACTCACTTTAGATTATTTCAGTGGACACTCACTCTCTAACACTTCTCCAACCTCTGCTTTAAGAGATTATCAACAAACTTGCCAAACATCCACTTGAATATCTGTGTAAATTAGATTTTGAAGCTCAAAGGTGGAGGTCAAGGTCATTGAGTCTAAAGACAATCTTATACTTGAGCAACTTAATACTTCAGAATATTTTTATGTTTTTTTCAACTATGCTCTAACTCTAGTTTAACTTTAGTTCACGTTAGTTTTGGCCCCTTGGTACCAATTGGACATGGCTGAAATGGAATCTTAGCCTGATGTCTTAACCCTTTAATTCCACGCTCAACTGTTTGGCAGAGGTCAATAAATACAGGAATATTTCATTTAAAAAAAAACACAACACACCATTTGCAGTTTCTGTCAGTGGTTAAGGATACAGAAATAAATGCAAGCAAACCAAAGGAACTAATATTTTCTTTGTGTATGATTTAAAAAGCTAAAAGTTATTATTTTTATTACAATCATTATTGCTTTAAATACTTATCAAACCATTTACCAATATGATGATTTATGTATATATAATCTGTTATTCATAAAACACTTTTAAATGTGTTTGTCAAACTCAGAATCATATATTCTAAGTTGTTTTAGCTATTTGATTACAAACATTTCTGCCTTTTCTTATTCATTTTGTCCCAGTTTTTGGCATTTTTATGTTACTACTTAATCAACTGTTAGCTTTTAAAACTTTAAAACTCCACTCCAAGAAAATTTCTGGCTTTTGGATGATTTGTAGTTTTCTTTGTTCCCTGAAGTGATTACAGAATCAAACAAAGATTTGATTATTTCTGTTTTTAAAACATTAAATATTCCTGAATTTATTGGTGATCTCTGCAAAACAGTTCAGCTGGTAGTTAAAGGGTTAAATGATGGCTCCACACTCACCATATTTCAGTCCAGTTAAACATTTTTGTAATGAGGTGCAACAAGGGATTTGCATCGTTGATTTGCTGCTGGCAAATCTGCAACAACTGTTGATGCAATCATGTCAGTATGAGCCAAAATCTTTCAGGACTGCTTCCAGCACCTTGTTGAATCTAAGCCACGAAGAACTGATGGAGTTCAACCCAAAGCATACCTAATAAAGTGGCCAAGTGAATTTTCTGTTTCTGCTGAATATTTATGACTGAAACGAAATGTATACTTAACAAATTGTTTAAATAAATACGAAAAAAAGTTGATGCACAATATATTCTTATGACTAAATCCTACAAGAACTCTTGGATTGTTAACCAAAACACCACTAAATGACCAAAAATAAAAAATATGCTTGTAATCAATTTGATTTTTTTCAATACTTCCCCTTGCCCTCATATTCTGTAATGTAAATCGAAGTCATGGGAACATGTTGGAGTCGCACAGTAGCCCATCCTCAGCCTCCGACAGCCCCCTCCCCCCTGCACTCAGCGCGCAAAACACCGCTCCGTAAATTCTATTGAGGAGCATTACCGAGCAAGATGGCGCTCTGCTGTCAGCACCTCGGACAGCTCCGCGCAGCCCCCGCTCTAAACTGAACCTCAGATTTGATTTCTATGAATTGACAGAGGTTCAAGGTGTCTCATATCATTCTGTCCGAGCTCTCAGATGACGTGAGTGCGACCAGGTGACGCGGAAAGCCGTGCTGCAGCGAGAGGAGGAGGAATATTCTGGACCAACTTGACTATTACACTGGATGTTCTGGGTCCAGCTGCAGGAGCAGTCTTGTTTTGGAGAATAAGAGATTGATATAATAAGACAAGAAGCAGCCCTGCCGTGCTCGGACTTCTCAATTGAGAGAAAAAGCGCGCATCAGCATCTGCCTCAATCCACGGTGCGAGGAGAAATGGGGGGACGCGTTGAAGGATCACCAGGGACCGGTTCAGAAAGAAGAAATGAATCTGTGTTCAAGAAATAAAGCTGCCTAGTTTTATTTTTTCTCCGAGCCCAGCTGCTACTTCCCCTCGCTGATGAAGATGTTGGCTCTCCTGGTGATGATGTCCTCGATGGTTTTGAGCCCCGGTTTTGCCCTCAGCTCCCACTTCAGTCCAGGTGAGGCGACATTCCTCTGCTCCGTGATCATGTTCATGTGATTTTATTACATAATCTGACATTTAGTCCTCGTATGAACGCTGTGGGTGCTGTTAGACACCTACGCATTCTCCCAGTGTTCCCAGTATACATGGATACAGCATGGATGTGATGTAATCTGCATGGTACTGCTGTAACCGTGTGTGTCATATAGTGTGTGAGGATAAAGATGGAGCATGGGGAAAATATGTCTGGTACCTGTGTGCAAATGTATCACTACACGTTATGTTCAAAAATAAACAGCTCACAGAATTAGGTCAGCTGAGCAGTTTAAAGATACAGTATGGCCTCAAAGATTAAGGGTAATACTTAACTCAAGAACACTTGGTATGGAAGACAAATAACTTAAACCTATCTCACAACAAACCCCAAATTGGAACCTTATCCAGCTAGGAAACTGTGCCACAAAAACAAGACACTAAAGTTACTTTGAGGGCATAAATCACAATGCACCAATGCATTTACAACATTGTCCAGTGAGTTAATGTCAAAAAATGTGAAAGCTTGCTTTATCTCACACTGCAAACAAATCTTTCAATCAATTCCTGGATCCACATATGGATTCAGATTATCACCAAAATTGCATCACTTCTCTTGTGTGTCGTGACTATCATTCCCTGAATATATATTGAGTTATTGACATGTGGAAAAACTATCCAACTTAGTAATTTTCTGAAATATATATAAAAAAAAAACTTCATCTGTGTCCAGATTCAGATCACCATCAAAATTGGACCGGTCTTCCCTTGTGCTGTGAGTAACATTCCCAAAATATCACGAAAAATCTATGAACTTAATCAGTTATCAGCAAAAATATGGGAAACTGCCCTATCCTGAAATGTTAACAAATCCTTAAAAAAACTTCCCAGGTCTGCATATGGATTTAAGGAACAAATAAGTACCTCGCACCAGCAAACAACATAACATTTTTCCTGTTACAAGGTGAACAAGTTATCTTAATAACTGCCATTCGCCAGGGAACCATTGACTTACCAAAGGGATGGATGGTGGCAGTAATCGTGATTTTGATTAAAGGGAAATAAGGGTAACTGACTGCTGACTAACTTAAAGCAACATAAATATGAGGTAACAATTAAGTATTTACTGCTTATTAGGTTTTTTTTTTTTTTTTACCAAATCAGTATATTTTATGGAGAATAAATGAGCTACTGACATCTTGGCATCTTCCAGCAAAGACAGTAATTTAGAGCTAACTCATCATAAAAAAATAATTAACCAATTGGTGGTTAGCTTGGACAAAACATGGCATAACTAGTCGGATGCAAATGGGTAACTAATTTAGTAATTTAGTCCCAGTTAGCATGATCACAATATAAACAAGAGTAACTAACTACTAGTTATTGTACACCAAAGTTGTACAACTATGAGGCAACAATTGAATAACTTACTGCTTACTAACAGGTAACAATAAGAATCTAGTTGATAGTCAACCAAAGCCAAACTTGCATAGTTACTGGGTAACAACTTGGTCACTTATCTGCTAATTAATACTAATTAACTGCCCTTGAACAAGAGGAAAGATGTGCAGACATATTGGTAACAAACCAGTCACTGCTTGTCGACCTTCTGCAAACTGGTGAAACTACCAGGTAACACCAGGGGTGGATCTAGTCAGATGGGGGCCCAAGGCAAACCCAGTCATTGGGGCCTTTCCCTGTACTGTGCTGATACATTTTTTAATTATTTTTATTAATTTTCCCAACCTATGGAATGGTTGCAGACAAAAAATAAACAAGGAAATTACAGATATCAAACAAGAAGTGGGGGAAAAGGGGCAGAAGAAGAAGAAATGGAGGGTAGTAAATAAAATAAAAAATAACTAAAATTAAATTAGATTAAATAATAATGAAAATGAAAATGAAAAGCAAACAGGGTCAATAACTCAGTGTTTCACTGGTTTTCAGCATGCTGATACATTTTTATTATTATTGTAGTCCTGTACCAGGTAACATCATGAAACTAAATGAATTTCCTTAAATTCTGTAATTTAGTTCAATTTTGACAGAAGGCAAGTGTGTTAAGAAGTCTTGCTGTTGAAATCTGTTACAGTCATCTGACAGCTTAACTTACAAGTTACATACCCATGTTTATATGTCCTCCACATCCAGGGAATAAAATTTATGACCAAAAAAAGATTTTGACTCTAAATGTTTTACCGACAAATTGATTATAAAATATGGATGTTGATCTCCTCTACTTCAGACTACAGCGTGTGAATTAAGACTAAAACAATAATAACTTCTCTGAATCAAAGAAAACTTCAGTAATACTTTTTTGTGAGATGTTTGAGGGGCCCTGGACATCTTGGGGCCCCAGGCAATTGCCTGTGTTTGCCTAATGGTAAGTACGCTCCTGGGTAACACAAGTAACTTCCTGGTAGTCGCAAAATGTCATAATTACCAGGAAATAAATCAGCTACTGAGTGCTAGTTTACCAAGGATGGATGACTAGGTGCTAGTTGACCTATGTTAAAGAGGGGTTAAGGCAACAAATGAAAGAAACTAGGAAATTGAATTTGCTGCTGCACAAAGTTACAAATCAGTATGTAACTTTAAGGAAGATGACACTTAATCAGGAAGTTAACTATAGGTACAATATGAGTAACTAACTGCTAGTTGACAAAGAAGTGGATGTGAAAGTAATGTTACAATAACTTAACAATAGCTTTCCACTGTGATACCCATTGTTTTTGTTAATTGGCAGTTTGTTACTCAGTCCATGTCTAGCTGTCCTAATTTCAGTGTACATTTTTGTGCAAGTTTAGCTAGTGAGACCATACAGTAAAGGGTGAAAAGTGAAGATGAGTGGTCTGAGGCTTTCTCTGATTGGAGCTGGGAATGAAGCTGCCGTTATCCAATTAGAAGATAAAGAAGAAGGGGATTATGGGAGATGGTGATGAATAGAGGCAGATTGCCATCATTGTCTCAGGTGAAATTTTCAGAAAACACAGCCAACAGCCAAATGCCTGTGTTGGCTACACAGCGTAAGCAGCAATTGTCCTGTCAGTCAGGTGGTTCCCATAGCAACCAATAGGTGCAGCAGCCTCTTGCTTTCCCATTTCCAGCAGTGACTAAAAAATGAATTTTACTCCTACAGTGGATAAGCAATTTCAAGAGTGATGCGGACTTTGGAGCGAGACATCAGTGTCTTTTGTTCTGGATTGTTTTTGTTAAATTGAACATGCTGTGTTCAGTGTGCTGGAAAATGGAACGGATTTTCTTCTACCTCATATCCTTTGAATTTGTTTAAGTTGGTGCTCCTACAGACCTGTTGTTTTGTGGCTATTTGCTTTTTTGAAGCCCCCTGCCTTTTTCAAAACATATTAACTTGGCCATATATATATGTGCACTTTTAACCTGTACACAAAAAGCCCCTTTTACATTTTATTAACATTCTTTTCTTCTCTTTGTCTGATTTCTAACATTTTCAAACATTTTGATCTTTGACACAGTTTAAATCATCCATTCTTAATCTTTTACTAAAACAAATATGAAATTGTAGAAAAATGCTCTTTGAATTGATTTGTTGGTTGCAACTGAGTGTGTAGATTTTTGTCCTTCATGCTGGTGTTCCTACAGACCTACACCTACATGCTGGATAGCTGTAATACTTCACTATGGTCCTGTCACAAGCTTATCTATCAAAATCATGACTGGGGCAGTGTTAAAGAAAAAATGTTTTGGCTATGGGTACTACTGTTATGTAATTGTGTCTATTCTGGTTGTGTCAACCTCCTATACACTTCTAAAGAAGCAGGAAATGTAGGCTGCGATCTCCCTACAACACACTAAAAGCACAAATGGTTTTAAGCTCTTGCTTCATGCATTTCATGTCCTAAATAAACTCAGCCTATACAGGGATCTTCTACTTTCTTGCAAACCATGTTGGGATATTTTTGGAGGTCCCATTGGTAAGGACAAGCTGTCATAAAAGTAAGCAACAAAAATCACTGCACAGCCCTTCAAAGCCTGTCCTCTTGAAATATGAAGTGCTTGAAGCTTCTTCTGTTTCCAGCCATCTTAAGCTGCTGATCTCTGTGGTGATGTTGAGTTATTCCTTGATTGTGTACAGCTTCTCCTGCATGTCCTTTGATACAGAGAATTAAACTGAAATAGTTCACAGTCTTGTATCAGACACTACTGAAAAGAAGCTTTCTCTTTGGTTTGAGTCTGCATCCAAGGTGTGAGTCACCAGTGGCCCAGTGATACAACATATCCACGATATTTGAGATATTTGAGTCCTGCATTGATTTTAAACATCCATGATTTTACAGAAATGAATACTTTAAAAGACAGTGCTTTAAGTTTATAGTGTGTTCAATAGTAGCAGATGTTCTCTTCCCCATTCGAAAGCTGTCATGACAGGAACCATTTTGTTCTTATATTAAAAAAAAAAAAAGTCCAAAAGTTTTTTAGCTGGGATACTTGTTTCATAGTATTGGCCGTTCATGTAGTTGGACTGTGTGATATAGTAAGAAGGAGGGAGGATGCTCACTCTGTAACTTCCTCCTGTCCCTCAGTCCTGACCGCTGAGCAGGGCGTTCTGTAGAGATGACATCACATCGGCTAAGGCAGGGCATGATATCAGAGCAAAGGAGGGGGGAAGGCTTTACTGGCAGTGCTGGCAGGTTTCCCTCAGCCCCAGGTTATCCATTTCACAGTTCTGAGCGAGCTCTGAGCTGCGTACGGTCTCGTTCTAATGATACGGATACAAAACAAAAACAGTGTGTTTAGAGGCCCAGTGGACACCCCTCTCTGCGGGCTATCGCTGAACAGCCAGGTCTGAGCACTAGAGGACATGAGGAAGGAGCCGGAGGAAGAGGTAAACCCAGGGGACAGAGGGTGAGGATGGATGGACATAGATGCTAGGGTGGGGACATATGGACGGAAATTGAAATTTGATATTTCTGAGCTAAAAGGCTGTACATGATAAATGACTGGGTTTTTATTTTTCTATGAGGAAATGACAAATGGCCGCCACAATACCAGGATGGTAAACTTGATATGATTCTTGTTTATATCAATCAATATTTAAATCTGTTTAATGTTATAGCCACAAAAACAAAAGTCCAAAAACAAACTTGGTAACTTTTGGGATTTAATTTGCATGGTATAGTCCTAATGAAGCACCATGTCTATTGTTATTTGGATAATCACTTCATAAAACTGTTCTACTCTGATTAAACCAAGCTCAAACTTTGTAGTCAAAAAATATTGTAATTTTGATAACTAATTACCTCTGCCAGAATAGTTATCTTTTTGTTTGCATTAGGTTTGCTTTTTTGTCCATCCATCTGTTAGCAAAACAGCTCCAAGTTCTTTCACAAGACTCTCTTGATTTGTTAACACAAAGGAAATCTCAAGTGAATGTTGGTCATGGCTCATGGGAGATGTGATTTAATTTTTATTGTGATACAATGACCGATGTGGATCCAAAACTTAAAAAAGCATTCACATTTCATGATTTTCCCACATTTTTTATCATGAATCGGTTAAGAATGCCACAAATGCCTTGGTGGAGGTTTAAGCTCTCTGAGAAATTTGCCTTTTTTTTAAGTCTATCTGCCTTTGAGCTGGATAGCTCAAAACTTCCATCACACATTTTGATTAAATGTTTAGGAAATGTTGGTCATTGCACAAGGAGTTAAATGGTTTTAGTGATGATAAAACTACAGTTAGTTACACAAATTTATGAAGGAATATGTTAGCATTGCATGATAACTTGGCTTTCAATGTTTAAAATGCCACTGGTAAATATTTATGCTCTCGGAGCAATAATGGCTAAGCTTTTGCCCAATCACATCATTTTATAAAAGTTTTGAGAATGAGAATTTTATGCTTTTTGAAGAGTAAGTGAGATCAAGTAAGTACTCATGTGGAATTTTTATCTTGTAAAGTGGTTCTCAAATGGTGTGGTTGGGAACGGTGGTTGGCCTTGGAGCAAATCTGATTGGGCCTTGAGACTTCACACAAACAATTTTTATGAACACATCTGAACAACTAATGCATGAATTAAGTATTTATTCTGAAAATGAATTTTGGATAAGCTGTTAATTAATATCTTATAGAGGATAAAGCTGGTTGTCATATTCTATTGCACATTTGTAGATGAAAAGACTTGGAACTGACTGATAAGATACTAACATTCATTAAAGAGGCTATTTAAATATGGGTATAAATATGCCATGCCTGGAAATATTGGCTTGGTTTTAGATGGACCCTAGGCGTAGATAGTTTGAAAACTTCTATCCACAATTTCATTTCAAGGAAGGTATAAATGGAAAACTGTCTATATAGTAAAACCAGTGTACTACTCATAAGCATGCTAATTAGCAAATAGTTAATGGCGTCACATAGCAGGCAACCCCATCAGTTTGGATTCTACAAATTGTACAATAGAAGCTGGCAATGTTTCCTCACATCCAAGTTTTCAATATGTTCTTATTGTTACAAAACAAAGAAATGTCAGTTTAGAAATACCAGTGGTATCAAAAACTACAGAAACTTAATAATCTTCAGTCACATTTTTTTGCTCTTAAGAGAGCGTTCACTGTCGAGTTTGGACAAATATGTGCACAACATTTGGGAAAGTGGGAGGAACATGCAAGAAGGTTGGTCTTTCAAATCTGAACAGCAGCTGGATCAACCTGATTCAATGTCTGTCACTGTGATTGTGTTAAGCCCAAATAAGCACAGTTCAATCAGCAACTTTTAGAGCAGGAAGAGGTGGGAGCTATGAGCGAGACAACAGTATTAACTGTCTGCTTGCACAGAGATTAGCACAGATGCTAACTGCCTTAGTTCTGTATCAAATGAAAAACAAACAGCAACACTGACAGTATTTTTTCCAAGGAAGGGATAATTTTGCTCCATTTCCAACTTGTCTTGGTGAGTGCATATTCTGCTTTACACTGCAGCAGTAGTGCCTGCCAACTTCATTATCTGATTTACCTGCATGAATGTGGCTGATGTAATGATTGTCCAATCACCTGCTGGATATGAAAGGTCAGGTAAGGTTTTTCAAAAAGTTACTCATGCATTTGTGCAGGAGTTTGCCTGCAATTTTTTTCACATGACACCCTTAAATTGCCAAATATTTGTTATATAGGACTCATATTGTTGTTTGTTCCAGTGATGCCAAACAGGTATCTGCGTTATTGTTTTTTACTTAAAGTATAAATGCTGCTAAAGTAGATATCAGTGAGCAAATCACATGGTGGTTCTTGTTGTGGGCTCTTTTGACAGGGCATTACACCTCAACATAATTGTCTCAATAAATATGTTTAACATACATTATCAGTGACCAGTATCCAAATAGAGGAAACATATAACCTGATTTAGAACAAAATAATAAAATACACTGATATGAGCAGTCTCATTATTAAATAAAAGATCATCTTAAAACCTTGCTAATCTAGTCCTGAAATGGCAGGTTATTTTTTGTTGGTTTCAGCCTTTAAAGTATGAGTCACAACCTCTATAAAAAGAGCGAGAAACTTACTTGAAGGTTGCATCACTTGTGCAGTATGTATGCCCAATGTTGATGTTTTGACAGAGAGAAGCCTGCAGACTAAATAATTCACAGCTGCAAAGCTTAAGAGCAGAGGATGGTGGAAGGCTCTGACTGTAAATTGGTTTCAAACACACTTTTTTGCGATTTTGAAACCTCCCTCTCTGATCTGATCCTTAAAATCCTGCTGCTCAAACAGCTCCCCTACACGTCTTGTAATATGAACACATGGGAGGACTGTGACTTACATGCAAATTATGAAAGTTCTGGTAGCAGATAGCTCTTGGGTGTCTAATTGACATGTTGAAAAGATGTTATTTCAAGTTTTCAACTTCACAGAGTACTGGTTGTTTTAAACAAGGACACGATATAAAAATGCACTCCTCTATGTGTCCTTGCAAAGATACATAAAGAACTTATTGTTTTTTTACTTTTAGAGAATGGAACTACCAACGTGCAAAGATATATGTAGCAGCTTAAAGATTCCTAATATCCCACTGTAAGTAAATACTTCAAAAATTCCTTCACCCACATACAAATCATAAACAAAATCTACTCACTACTTCCTTACTCTGACCAAGATTACCTTAAAACACCTTAAAAAAATCAGGTTTCTTGGTTATTAGTGAAATTCAGGACAACTGCCTGATCTTGCACTGTTTAGAAATCCTTTAAAAATAATCCTGGGGGATGCTGGTTTGGCGGAGTGGTTAGCAACCAGGCACCCCATGTACTTGCTTCTGCCGGTCCAGGTTCGAGTCCCGCCTGTGACCAGTTTGCGGAGTGTCATCCCCTACTCTCTAACCCCCTTTCACAAGCCTATCCACTGTCTCTCTCCTATCAATGAAGGCACAAAATGCCCAAAAAATAAATTAAACAAAAAAAAAAAATCCTGGATCTGCATCTGATTGATCACCACTAAAATCCTGTAACATTTTGTATGCCTCAACCAACATTTCCTTGTGATGTCATCAAAAATCTTTTCTTTTTTTCAAAAAACTGCCCTGTTTTGCAATTATAATCAATATTACGAACAAAAATACTGGATCTGTGTACAGATTTGGACCATCACCTACATTTAATTCTTCCTTGTGTCACAACCAACACCAACCAAAATCTCATCCAAATCCACTGATTTGGTTTGAAGTTATTCTGTTATCAAACAAGGAAACTAACAAAGCTGTCAAAACAGAACCTATAGCATGAGATGTTTTTCTGATGCATGAAATAAAATTCAACACTGGAGAAATGAATGAGTAAGTGAAAAATGGAACTGCCTTTTGATATTTAGTTCAAATCAGTTCACACTAACATTTGGTTGCTTTCTTTATTATTAAGGAATTCACTAGCAAGGACCACACATCAACTTGTTGTTCAACTGTTTATTTAGAACAACATTTTTACGGTATATATATACAGCTGATGGTGTGGGGAAGCTTCGAAAGGAGTCCACCGTGGTCCTACTCCTGAAACTTTGCTAAAAGCTCCACATATTGTATTTAGGTAATGTTGCATTTTTTGTTCACTTAGTTGCAGACAGTTTCTTTACATCCAGACAGACTTTTCAAGAGACAAGAATAAGGCTGTAGATGAAGTTGACACACAGATTTGATGTTTTTCTATATTTTACAAATAAATGTTGCAATAATAATGTTGTAATGATATTTTTGGCCATGATAATTATGAGGTTACATTTTTAAATCTTAGAGGCCCTAATTTCATGAGACCAGTAAACATGTTGTTCTTGTCTTGATGACGTTGTCACTGAAGTCAGTATGAAATTGTATTTTGGCATCTATATGAGTTAAAGATTTCTCTGAAAAATTGTATTGAGGTAAAATAAGTTTAGGCTCAGTCTTTTTGAAATTGATTTAGACATTTTAGTGCACACATTCTGCACAATTGACTTTTTTAGTTGTGCATATCCACATGCAGTATCTGTTTTCTTTCTGCAGTGCTTCCTGTTTAGAAAGGCTTGTTCAGAGCGTAATCACTCTGGTATTGAAAGGCTCAGAGTGTCTTAAGTGAGGCTGCTGCAGACAGGCCTCTGATTGCTAATAGCTTCTGTGCCCTGAGAGAGCTTCTGTGTGTGTTCATGTTTAAGTGTGGAAGCAATATGAAAAATAATAGCCTCTGATTGAATCCCTAAAAACTATTTTTTTTTTCTGTCAGTAGAAACAAACAGACACCCACTTATTCATCTCCGCCTTTGCAGAATTAAATTCTCTTTGTTGTGATTGCTGCGACTCGCTGGGTAAAAAGAAAAATGTCGTAGTCATGCTCAGGTTACAGCAGAGGAACAGACACACAAACACAAAGATTATGTCTATATATTGATGAGCTTTCACAACAGAGTAGCTCAACACTTTGCGTCTGTCATTCAGAGTCTGTGAGCTGCTAAGAAATATTGATCGCTCTCATTTAAAGCAAAAAATGTAGGGATTTGATTTGGTGCACTCTGGTGCCCATTTGAGTTCAATATAAATCAGTTGTTGAGCAGAGTGTCTTTAAAATGTTTGCCTTTCCCTGAGGTTAATGTGTTTTAAGATGCCAGCAAACCATGTGGACTGACAAAGCATGGTGATCGTATCTTTTCATGAAGTCATGTTGTTCAGTTTGGTGTCGTATGGCTCTTATTTATTGATGTTTCTACTGCTAACTGTTTGAAAAGGTGCCTTGATAACTACTAGACTACTATTTTTTTGGCACCTCTGCTACCCAGAGGATCAATCCAACCCAAGAGAGTGGGAACGAACATGGAGGTTATGAAGAATTCTGATTTTCTGAATCAAAGTTCCAAGACTGATTCATCTCCTAAAAGAAGGTTGATTTCTTGGTTTGAGTAACAGCCTAATGTTCAGAAGAAAGATCTCAAACATCTGTATGCCCTCCACAGTTGCTTTTTGGTTCCTGTGTTGGGCTCCTCTGCAGAATGCTACTACGTAACACTGCAACACCATGCCTGACATGACTGGCACAGCCTATTTTACACCCCTTAAATAAAGGTACAGCCAGCAAAGGTTTTTAGTCACTGTAACAAACAGTACTGGACTGTACTGAACCAAACTAGACCACTTGCTGAAATGCAGCTCATTATTACAATTTTATATCAATAATGCTATGATCATGTCTACAGCTTGTTGTTTACAAACTATTCACATTTCCAGAGATGCTGCTCTGATGGTCTAAGTGGAAATTGTAAGCCAAACATTAATGCACTAGACTATCTGCAGCTGACAATGATGACTGATAACTATACAGCCAAATGTTGCATCAATATCTGTGATGATTTAATCATTGATAAGAGATGTACACTCTGCTACACTTTTAATATTTCTACATTTGTTCTCTCCCATGAGTATAGGCATATCGTATCATTATTCTAATCCATCTTCAGGCTCACTCTTTTTTTCTCTTGTACTTCAGTCTGCCAGAATCACATTCTGTTTCTCTGCTCGGCCATTGTTCAAACCAGCAGAACTGGCTTCATTTTAGCTTGAAGCTTGTGTTTTAAAGCTAGTGCTGTAGAGCTGTGACCTTCTGAAATACCTGTGGCCTTCTACTAATGTAGCATAGTGCTGAAAGCAGGTAGCCAAGGCACTCTGTGTGATAAGGAGGACATCTTTTGAAAGTTAGTCTGGATAAACTGCTTTTCTATTGGTGGATAAAAATGAAAGATGTTGCTTTGCACGTGCAAATTTAAAAGAGTTTAATCTCTTACATCAGAAAAAAAAGATAGATAGATAGATAGATAGATAGATAGATAGATAGATAGATAGATAGATAGATAGATAGATAGATAGATAGATAGATAGATAGATAGATAGATAGATAGATAGATAGATAGATAGATAGATAGATAGATAGATAGATAGATGTCATTTATTTGTCCTCAGTTCATCAAACTCATGTCAGCTTGTCCATTTGTGAGCAAGATAACTCAAAAGGTTCTTAATGGATTTCCACAGAATGTTGGTCATGGCTCAGGGGAGAACAGATCTGATTTTGATGGTGATGTAAATCCAGATGGTATCCAGGAATTTCTTAAAATGATTTGATAACATTGTGCAATAGGACAGCTTTTATTTTCAACCATAGCTCAGCAACTGATGTCAGATATGCATCTGTAGAGTTTTCTGCCCTTGGATCATTTCAAGTTGTTGAAATTTCTGTGCCATCATAGAAGGTTTGTGAGTTACTAGCTATGTTAAACACTGAGATGGATATATTTCTTTTAGTCTTGCTGTGAGCAATTATGGACTAATATTCAGAAGAAGCAATGGAATTTTGTGATACCTATATTTCACTCATGTCTGATACAAAATTCAACAATTTGTAGATGAATTAAGCAGATTTTAGGTTTGTCCTGACTCACTTTATCTGGGGGTAGACATCAGATTTCTGTTTTTGTTTGCTTGTTATAATAGACAAGAATAGCGAGTAATTATTTCGTATTATATCTGGTCAATGGTTTTCCCATTAAATAAAATGGCAATAAGATAAGGGAAGTGTCTCTTAAAGTGGAACGCCTTTAGTCTTAACATTTTGGTGTTCTTTACAAAAGAACATTTGTTGAAAATGGGTGTTTTATGAACAAAACAGACAAGGGATTGTCTCAAATCCCCCTGTCATTCTGCACCTTTTGAACTAACACTTATATTATTTCACTGAATCTGACTTTTTTGAGGTGTCAAACTGCACAATCCTCATCATGTAATACCCTGATCAAATTAATAGCCTGCCAACACTTTAGCTTCCTGACAAGTTTTCAAAGATTGCAAGTCAAACTTCTCTCTTTTAAACTCATATCTTTCCACTGAGAGGCTGTAATAAAATGATTAAACTCTGACAAAAGGTTTCAGGTTTGCTGCGACTCTCATTTTTGAAGCAAGATCTCTGTAGTGGTGCCCTTGAGCAAGGTTTACTCCTGCCTGTCTCTTCCTTGGCCTGCTGTCACTCTGACTAATGGGCTGGATGATGGAGTTTGACATTAGTCACATGTTTAGATCTCCTCTGTCCTGCAGGTCTGCATCTCCTGATGAGGGCGGCTAAACTTCACAGCCGAGGTCGTGTTTTATCACAGAGATTGTTATGTTGTTGATGAAATACTCTGCAGGCTTTAATGGGACTTTTGTCCTCTGTGGCAGCTCAAATAGATTTAGAAAAGGAGAGGATGTGAGCTTTCTTGTATAATAAAGCGGCTGTGGGGATGTTTCAGCACCTTGGACAGATCCCGCAGGGAACAATACTGTGAGCTCTTAAAGAGAACCGGGGAAAAGTGGGACAGAACCTTGGAATTAGAGTTTTTTCATGATGCTAGTCTGGGACCCATTTATTTCTAATTTATAAAACAATGCATTTGTCTATTCTGTCATCCATGCTTGGGTTCTCTGTGACTCCATCTCCGACCCACAGGCTAGAAAAATGTTGTTAGACTGGCTGGTGGCTCCGAGTTGTCTGTTAGGGTAAATGTTTGTTTGCCTCTACATGCCGGTTCCATGACTGATAGTGCACTCGGCCTCTTGCCCAAAGACAGTTCAAATAGGCTGTAGCCCCCCAATGATCCCAGACAGGATAAGCAGTATAGGAAATGGATGGTTGAGTATTTGTTAATATTTTGTTTTTGAATGAACTTGAGCAGATCATGACTTGATAAATGCATTGGTTCCACCATGTGATTGAATATGTTGATGTTTGTGTGTGATATCTACAAAACAATATCAGTCATTCCCGTTTTCATTGTATATAAATAATTAAGGCTTTAGATTAAATTGACAACATTGGAACTGATCTTAATTAAAGAGTACTGAATATGAATATTTGAACTGTTGATCAAAGTACCTAATAAACAGGCCACATTTATCAAGTGTACCTCATGGAGGAGCCATATTAAATACACTAAGGCCATGTTTAACTAAAGCATCGTGATGTGACCTTTTTAAGGTGTTGCTCCAGCTTACAAAGGTACAGCTAGGCTGAAGCTATTGCTTATTAACTCACACTTGAGACACAGTCATTATCTGTTTGAGATTTAAGAGAAGTTGGTCATCAATCCGCTTAACAACAGTGAACCATCTCTCCGGAAACAATACGGATGATGTTCTTTTCATGGCCAGCCCTAAAGTTAGCATCAGACTGGTTCTCTTGTTTAAAAACCTATGGGATTTTTCTTTGGGTTTTTGATATATTGCTGATAAAAAGTCCAGTGGCAGACAGTAAGACAGTGAATGAAATGTACACAAATAATATACAATAATCTTAACATTAACACAACTTTCACAAGTAAGGACCACACCATCAACAGGATAAATGTGACAATTATTTATTGCGTACAGTGGATAACAAACAACATAGTAGGTATGTGAAGCGGATAACGGTTTGGGGAAACTTAATGGGGAATTCACCGTAGCTCCCGAACCCCCTCTTTAAGGCCCAGAGGAAGGAAGGAAGGAAGGAAGAAGTTTTGAATAAGGGGAGGGAGGGAGGGGTGCGTCGAGTGTGTGAAACGAGAGGGAAATGGTCGGTTAGAATTTGTAGGAATACAGGAAGAGGCGTGGTTGAGGTGTGGTCCACTCCCGAAATTCTGCTTAAAGCTCCACTTAATGATATTGCAGTGTAAACATAAGACTAATGTCAGGCTTTTAAGGACCTAGAACATGGCAGTTCAGTGTGGAGGCCACCATCCTTCTTAAGCTATCTCTTACATTGTTACCCTTGTTTAGTTTTAGGGAATATCCTGTATGTAACCTGATCAAATTGTAGCTCACAGAAGAGTATTAGGGCCGCTTTAGATGGAAAAAATTTTTTTAGGCAGGTCAAGATTAAAGTCACAAATGACGAGAATAAATGCGAAATTTTGAGATAAAAGTCGAAATGACGAGATATTAGTTGAGATGTCAACAATAAAGTAGAAACACAATTTTGTGATAAAGGTCAAAATTAGATTAAAGTTAAAATCTAGTGAAAAAAAGTTAAGGTTGAGAATAAAGTCAACATACAATATTTTTCAAATTTATTTTCAACATTTCTACTTTTATCACAAAATTGTACTTTCACTTTGTTTTTATTTCATTATTTCAACTTTAATCTCAGATTTGGACTTCAATCTCGACTTCCCAAAAATTATTTTCTCCATCCAACATGACCCTTCTACTTTTCCACTGTAGCTGATGTGTGTAACATCATTTGTTTCAAAAAGATGATCCGAAATGATCCTTAGCTGTTCGTGTAGTCCTTAGTGACACTTTATTATCAACTTTTTGTGTGCTTTAAAATTTACAAGCTGGATGATTCCAGGTGCCTTCAATGTTGTATGCTTCTGTTATGCTTATGTTCATCACTGATATTGTTTCAAGCATTTATTCAAAAGAATCCTTTAAAAAAAAGTGGAGGGTGATGTAGCCCTGGCAATCTTGTTAATGTCTGTAAAGACTGTGGTTTCTCCTTTACTTTTTACTGTATAGCTGCTGGAAAGGAAGTACAAAGTGCCACCCAGAAGGAGATTTTCTCGCTGTGGGTAGCCAAAGAACATAACACAAGAATTCCTCTTTTATCTAAATACTTTTATGATAAATGCTACTGCAGGCAAACTTAACTACAACACTGGAGACATTTTTATAGTGATAGAAGCAACACTAAGCAGCACAAAAAAATGGCATTTCTTTCATCCATCTTTGTGAGCTGCAGCCATCTTGTTGAACTTCTCCTGGTGCATTGCTGCATTTCTTGGCTCTGCACCAACAGCAGATCAGCAGAATAAGCCATCCTAGAAGACTCCATCTACATCTCAAACCCTGATGCAGTTATCATAATACTTTTGTGTTAACATCCACCATCAGATCAAAATTCAGATCACGGCTCTTTATGAATCAAATATTTCTCCCTCAGTACAAATGTACTCAAAAATAAAACATCCAGACTTAAAACCATCCATCTCAGAGTGTCCTCAGTTTTCATGGCTGACTCTCACACCACAGAGTTCCAGTTAAAGAGACCAAATAGAGAGCTTCAAAATAAAACTATCTGCTCTGCGGATGTCATTGAGCTATTTTTTTGTTGTTGTTGCTTTTATTACTCTGCTGCCTGCGTAATATGAGTGTCTACAGGGGATCGTTTTATTTCCTGGTTCTTTTTTAGCCTCTCATTTGAGGCATTAATGACATATTGATTCAGTTGAGAGTGAATAACTGTTAGAGAGACGTCTACCTCTCCTTGCAATGTTTGTACAGTTGTTGATGCTCATGGGAATTGAGAAAAAGGGGGCTAACAGTTAGGTGGACTGTAGCTTGGATAGACATTTGTGCTGTGTCATACTGCAAAAGAATCAATTTTGATCATAAAATATTTGCCTAGAGATATCTATTTTCAAGTTTATGCCTTTTTTGGACATAACAAAGGCAGTAAACAGTATTGGGAATTGGGGTGGAAGAGTGTTAATTACAGCAAGGAGGATCTGAATGATGAGTGCCACACACTGCACATTTCCACACATCAGCTGCATGATCCCCTGATCCTAAAACATCCTGAATCATCCTGGCATGTTTTAACCAACTTACACTGGTATTTCACTTAACTTGACAACATAAGCCCAAAAATGTATACACCTGCATCAACAGGCCGCCTGGATGTTCTCATGTCTTCCAGTTCACATTGAGGTTTCTGCCATTTATCAATCAAATCTGCTCAGTCTCCATCAGCAGACGTTTTCATCATATATACTCCCTCTACTCCAAAACAAACAGTGGCCTTAATCCCTGGAAAGATCCCAAAATTATCATGCTGAGGAGTGTTTTCTCTCTTTTTGAGTCTTGCTATAAACACCTAATCCGTATACTGTCTGACTGTGGTGTAGCAGCTATTCCAGCCCTGTCTGTGCCCATTTTTCTGTTTGTGAAAACAGATGACCAGACTTCTTTAACAAACTTTTAACTTCTGCCAAGGAGGTTATGTTTATGCTAGGGTCTGTCTGGTTGTTTGTCTGATAGCAAGATTAGGCAAAAACTACTGGATGGATTTACATGAAAATTTAAAGAGGTGTGGTTTAGTCCAAGGAACAAATCATTACATTTTGGTGGTGATAAACATATTTGTCTGAGTACATTAAAATCCCCACATTTTCTGTAAGTCCTACAACTTAACATTGGGCCATATTCTAAAGAATCTTATCTCTGACATCACTTGGATTCCCTTCAAAATTTATAGGATAATATTTTTCTATAACATTATTCTATCACCAAGGTAAAGTTTATAATTGAAAAATCCCATTCATTACTCCTTGGCTGCTGTGAGGGTTTTGCCCATGTACATCATGGGAATTGCAGTTTATTTGACAACTGCCATCAATGTTTTCAAGCCTATGTCATTAAATTTCCCAGATTCCTTTACCATGCTAATGGAGGTGTTCTCCACATGGGCAGACATGAGTGGAGACTCTTTTATCGGGATTGTGGAAAAGCCACTGCCATAACTGAGAATATCTTAAGTGATTATCAGCTAAAATGCAATGACAACAGTAGTACGTTTGCTGTCCAAAGAACTGAGTGACTTCATGTTAGTCAAATGTTAGTACCTGCAAATGGTCATTAATGGTTTTCAAAATGTGTGTTGGCGCAGCTAAAAGCAAGCAAAATTCTTATGGCACACCATAACCATGCTAGAAGTTTATCATATTTACAGCATCCATCAGTCTGTATATATTAATTTCTACTAAAGACCAATAAAAACTGACAGACTGCTGTATTTAGCATGAAACATTAACAAATGACTTTCATTATTTTGATAAAAAAATGCTCCTTTTTTTCCCAAATGCTGCACTTCTACAACTGATGATAAGATTTTGCTTTAATTTGAAACACGATGCTGATATGTCTGGACCTCAAGAGCTAATGTGTGTCTCTTCACCCATTAAAGGCTTTATAGGGTTGTTTTAAGATAGAAAGTTTGCAGTTTTGTAGAAATTAGAGCATAAAAAGTGCTTACAGAGTAGATTTTAAACCTCAGTCATTAGTTGCTTAATAGCTGAATCACTAACATATGGTTGTACAAATTCCCCACCTGGGCACCTAAAGGGACATCAGCGAGCCTTGTCTTGTATTAACTGTTTTTGAATTATCTTCAGCATAAACTATATTGATTAAACACTTTGATCAGCTATCCAAGCGAAACATTAATCCACATAGTCATCCATGTCCTAACAATGTAGTATAGACTTCACTGCTAAGCAGAGGCAAGATGATGTCAGATGTTTTTTATGATTTGAAAAAAAAGAAAGAGTCTGACATTCAAGTTTTCTACATCATTTGGTTTTTTGGGTAGTTCACCCCACTGTTTTCAGCAGGTCATTAAGAGCAAACAAGGCCGTAGTCAATGTATCATGCTGTTCATCCTGACCTTTCATTTTTGGTGTCCATTTCATGAACCCTCCATTTTCCCCCTTGCCCAACCCAGTACAGTATATATTTTCTTCTTAACCCCGCTCCTCTCTCTCTTGACCTTACTCTTTTCCTATCACCATCTTCCCTCCAGTCCCTCTCCACCTCCCTCTACAAAGCACGCTCTGAAGGCGCTCTCAGCCCCCACAGTATCACAGCACGGCCGCTAAGCCTCTGATTTAGACAGTTTCATCGCTGGCCATGCTATCCTGGCAGAGAGATGGAGCAATTGGCTTTGAGGGTCAGTGTGCCCCGCTGCAGCAAGAGAGAAAGTGAGCAGGATGAGTAATGTCAGCTGAGTGATGAGTTTGAAGAGGAGAGACAGGATATCAGCCTGATAGTGACAGAACGGAGCAGAGCTCAGATCAGATCTCAAGCTGCTCCTGTTGAGACAGAAACATGAAGGTGTTATTGCTTCATAGATCAGCTGGGGCATATATCACACTCCCAACGAAATTCAAACATCCTGCAAACTGAAACCAATCTAATGTTTTCAAGTTGATTTATGAGGTACCATGTATAAGTGCAATATTTGGTGTACCTGTCAGCTACTTATGAAGTGGATGTGTGTTCAGGTGTGTGGTGAATACAGAAGTGCCCTGAAAAGGTTTGTTCAGGATTTTTGAAGTGCATTTGCTCGAGGCCCATGCCACTTGTAAATATGATTACCACCAATTAAGGATATTGCAAGCTTTGTCCCTTAAGGGGATATGTAGGGTGGATGTGAGCCATTACATATCAGTACATGACGCCAGTGACATTCTTAATTTGCAAGGTCTGTAGAACAATCAAAAGGAACTTAAAATGACATTAATGAGCAAAAAGACTAATGATATTGATTTCTAGAGGAAATTGTTATTGATTCTCAATGGAAACTGGTTCTCAATTTCCATTCCTACAAAAGATATACCATTATGTAAAAAAAAGGATGATTGTAACATATCTGCCCCTCAGTGGCGGATCTAGGGTTTTCTAAGAGGCATAAAGGGGCCGCATTTCTTACTGAGTATTTGTCCGACATGCATGTAGTCACGTTTATAATGAAGCACACCCAGCCACAATCTCAAACATTTTAATTAAAATAAGTTTAGACAGCAAAACTCATTTACAATTTCAAATCTGAGGATGTGAGCAACTTCAAAGAAAATAAAACAGTATTCATAACATGTTTCACAATTTCATATTCAATCATGTGCACTCTTTATCTAACTTTTTGTGTCCATTCAAGTGATAGTCTTCTTCTGTCAGCTTTACGGAGAGTGGACCTTCCTATTTTGCACTCTACTGCCACCAATGAATTAGCAGGGAGTTACATTCAACTATAACTAGGGGTGCCAAATTATCACGTTAATTGCGATTGATTAATTACAGTCGTGATTAACACATTATGTATTTGATTGTATTAATCTAATTTTTAACCTCATTTCTATGTTTGGTATTTTCAGAGGGCAAAACCTTAAAATACCAGAGCAGCTGATGATTAGATGATCAGTCCGCTCGTCACACTCTTCACAGACCAATCACATGAAGCCACAGTATGACTTAGCTGCTCGACCCTGTTGTTAGCCGTTAGCTCAAACTTTGTGAACTTCAGTCCTTAGGCTGTCGTTTTATCTTACAATAAATTATACCACATATGATGTGTTAAGTTGTGTTCACACCGGACGCTACTTGTACTACCTTGGCGATCACTCTCCATGCAAAGTCAACGTACAGCCGCGATGGGGCGGGGCTAACCCTCCCGCAATGCGACAGCCGCTTTTCACACGACCACATAGCTTGTCGCGCAATGTGAAAGTAAAAAAAAAGTTGATCAATCAGCAGGTGTGTGCACGTGTGACGATACCCTAAACAGACAGTTATTCATCCGGACTACAGAGGAACAATCCATGTCTGTGTGGGAAACATTAGTCAGTGAGGACCGTGGGAAACTCACAGACGATGCTGCTGCAGAGCATCAGCTGCAGTGTTTTGTGGTTGATAAGTGAATGAAAAGGATACAGCTGGAATAATGTCCGCTTATACATCCTATTATATGATATATGATATGATCGGGGTGAAACTTGAGTGGACGTGATGTCACTGAGCGACGGCCGACGCCAACGGTGACCAAAATGAGGTATCTATGGACGTGCGACGCTACGTCAGTGGATGACGCAATTTTGGTAGCTGGGTTGCTTGCGGTGTGAACGCATTATCTGCCTCTTACATGTGACATGGATCTCGTCAAAGACAAAAACCCATCAAGTTCTACTGGTAAGCAAATTTCATATCATGGGTAACCATGACTACGGCATCGTTTGTGTGGCATTTCTGCATCTCCCTATGTGTCCCAGCAGTGGGGAAGAGTAAAATCATAATTTCCCAGCTTGTAGTGACGTTCTTTTCCCCTCTTTTAAAGGACAAATTGAGTCCATATCTGGTAAAACTGCAGATCTTGCTGCATCTATGGAGATCCCTTTTATACGCTGCTGTTGGTTTTCAAACATGCAGCCACTTCCTGTTGTCTTCACATCCTCAGCTCCGCCTCTGTCCCCTGATTATCCCTTAAATTTGGAGAGTTTTTATGCATTGGGCATATTGTGTTTGAGTTTTTGGGGGGTGGACAACAAACTTTTGCTCTGCCACAATAACCAAATGAATTTCAATTAAAATAGCTCAAGTTGAGGCTTTTTTCAGCAATTTTTAAAGTGAGATCAAAAATGTGATTAATTAGACAGATTAATTACAGGTCATAATTAACTAATATCTCTGTATTTTAATCTCCTGACAGCAATAACTATAATCTGATTGTCACTCTCTAGAAAAGTAATAGATGAGTGACAGGACATGGACACTTCAAGGGGCCTATCAGATTCCAGAAGAGGCCAGTGCACCTGTGGCCCCACCCTAGATCCACCACTGCTGCACCTACAGTATCACAATGTTTTGCAAAATACTGTCGCCCTAGTACTGGAATCAGAATCATACGCAGTCCTTTTTTTTTTTTTTTTTTTTTTTTTTTTTTTTTTTTTTTTTTTTTTTTTTTTTTTTTTTTTTTTTTTTTTTTTTTTTTTTTTTTTTTTTTTTTTTTTTTTTTTTTTTTTTTTTTTTTTTTTTTTTTTTTTTTTTTTTTTTTTTTTTTTTTTTTTTTTTTTTTTTTTTTTCAAACCATCCAGGAGGACATTATGGTAGACAGATCCGTCCCGAGGTGCCCTCTCTAACCTTGAACATTTTTAAACATGTTTAAAGAAATTCTACAAGGACTTTCATAACATCACTCAGTTAATAATCCAGTGTTTGCTTTTCACAGGAGCTCTGATTCATTACATTTTCTTCTGAGTGTTTCCTTGGCAACACTCCCCACCAAATAACTTGTATTGTTCATTATAGGTTAATTCAACCCTTCTCTCTTTGACCATTCGAAGCCTGTGCAAGGGAAGAAAACAGGTCTTTCTTATTCCCCTCGTGTTCCTCTCTCTCTCTCTCTCTCTCTCTCTCTCTCTCTCACCCTGAAACTGGCTACATCATAATTTGCACGTGAGCTGGCACTCACCACACGTGAAGCTGCTTCAGCTGGAGGAGTCTGATGTTGTGATGTGGGGTGAGGAGACACCCTGACTGTGTTTATCTTATCTTTCCTTAAGCCCTCTGTGCACAATGTGTAATCTGTAAAAAGCAATACAGCATTACTATATGTTTGTCGGTGTGAGATAGACTGAGCATGAAAAGAGATTCTCTCTGTAGTTCCTGTAAGTGTGGGCGGGAGTGTGAGTGTTTGCACGTTGTGTGACAGCATTTGCTCTAGTTTCTACATTTGGCCGTTTCTCTGCCTCTTCTTGCTCACAGATGAGCTCATCCAATATTTAGGACATCAGGTCTGGATCAGTGTTCCCCAATTACAGAGAATCCAGGACTCCAACATAAGACACACAAATGTGTATTCACACTTTTACGTGAACTTCTTTGGGAAGAAATTTGAGATGTCATGTTAATATACAAACACAGGAAGCCTTTAAGGGTCCCATGTCCTGTTGAGTTTGACTGTGACATTATGTCTTTCAAACTCAATAAAAATGGACCATATTGTCACTAGAGAGGATCAAATGCATTCTTTTTCCCTCCCCTTTGGAAACACTCAGATCTGAGGGAGCAAGAGACAACAGGTAATGATTATAATGAGCTTTGATCTGATTGGCTATTGTGTTTTGGGGTGTGTGTGTGTGTGTATGTGTTGTTTGGGGGTGTGACAAACTTGTAGGTGGGGGTTGCATCGCTATTTCTTAATTAACGCCAGGAAGGAAAAGAAAAGGATATTCACAGATCATTTCTTTTACGATGCATAGAGTACTGAACTGAGGGTTCAGTCAAGGGTTTTTATAAAAATCTCAATTTACAACTTATGTCAGGGGTGTAGATTTCCCAGACCTCGAAAAATACCAAGTAAGCACAATGCACAATGTGTCCCAAGCAGGTCAACAACTGTGCCTCTTCTATTTGGTCACATATGTAGATCTCCCCATCTAAAAACAAATACAATATTCCAATAATTACTAACAATGTTAAGACTTGGAGGGCAACACAACGCATAGAAAGAAGACGTGGAATAACACCCCATGTTACCCCATTGCTGATAACCCTGATTTCCTCCCAAGTACTTTAGACTTTGGTTTTAAATACTGTAAATCAAAGGGTGTCTCTTGTCTAGGAGAGCTGCTTGAAGGTGGAGTCCTGATGACCTTTAATCAAATTGGGCAGAAAACATGATGAACCAAGAAATTATCTTTTGTGTTATTTTCAAGCTAGGGATTCAGAGAAAGACCTCATTGTCACCTGGTCCTAATATCTCGAGTAATACTTTCTACTAAAGGACATGTGCCAATTTAGATCTTATACAACATTTGTAGTACTGGTCACACTGTAAGCTCTCAGGAGCAGAAAGCATATTCATTTATTGTAGTGCACACTGGCCCAGTTTCAGAACATGTTATAAAATATTGGTTATATAAGAAACCAATTAGTCCCAAGAACACAAAGATAAAACACAACACATCTCATGTTTCCATCTGTAGTCCATTTGATATGAATGTAGTCTGTAAGAACTTACAATTTATGTCCATTTCAGAAGTTCCACTCCCCTGCCTAAATTTAGATCATCGCTGTTACATAAAGCAACCTGCCCTTATTTTTATTAGAGGATGGTTCATCATATACCTCACACAGCTCTGAACAGGCTCCAACATTTTTCAATTCGGAGTCATTTCCTGTTAAAAGCTCTTCAAATACATAATATGCTCGGCCAAAAAGCCATTTCACATTGAAGTCACACATTACAATGAGGCAGCCTTATATACCAACGGGGTCTCCATGGCAACCATGCTTAGAAAAAACTGGTGCACAACAGGGGGGCACTTTGGAGCCGGTCTGCTTCCTGTGATCATGCATAATGATGGCGGACACAAATCTCAGAGCCGGCCAGAATCTCTCATTAATAGTTAAACAGACAGTTCAGTCTGTGTGCACGCACCGGCCTTTTAAAGTGAAGGCTCTCAGTTAGCTAAAAGCTGCTTTTATTCAAATGTTCAGGGTAAAATGAGAATATGCCACCTCTTTTGAACAATTTTTTCGTCATTCTTAATCAGACACAGATTAAGTCATCTGCAGTAATGGATACTTTTTCAACAGCAAGCACTCTCCGTTGGTTAGCATGAAATGTCTACTCACTCAAAGCAAAATATGGACAGAATTGGTGCTATAGCTTTTTAAGCTAGTGGGTATTTTGTCCCAGTTTACATTGCAAGGAGCTTTAGCATCACACCAGACATAAAGAATTATCATTTAGTAGCCACTAGCTACAGTGGCCCCATCTGTAGATTTGCAGCAACTTTTGCAACATAACATTAAGTCATAAAGATATTGCAGGTGAAATATTCTTTCAAGCTTAATTTATTTTTCAGGAAATAAACTATGTTACCATTGCTTACTAGATTTTAGATTCCCATGATCATAAAAACTGGACTGTTGTCATGTGATGATTGCAGCACTACATGCTGACTTGGACTCAATCAGTCAAGTGAGCTCAATCAGAGGCCCCACTACCTCCCTCAGTGCTGAGTCGGCATGCTCTAAGTTGAAAGAGCATGAGGTGTAATTAATTCTGGAAAAAGTCACAGGTGTTTGTGGCTCGAGAATGATCAAAGTTTTAAACTTTTTCTGCAGAGAGAGCTTCACTGTAGCCGGCTCAGCCCGTGAACATGTCTTGAATCTAGTGGTTGGCACTGTTCAGCAGGAGACATTGAAGAGTAATAGCCCAGTCTGTTTTATTCACTAATAAGAGCACAATCCTTCCTCAAAATGCCTCAGGGAAAGATGTTCTGTCATATATGTGGCTTACAAAGTCTTTGAGTGTTATAACTTACTCTTTTCTTAACTTTACAGAAACACTCTTTCATCACTTTGGCTTTTGCTTAGTTGGATAAATCCATGAAAATAGATTTTACAATGCGTGATTTTACACCTCATTTCCTGCCTCTCGCTGCTTTTCTATGCATGTAAGATTTCTGAGCCAGTATACCAGATCAGTAAACATTTTCATGAAGATATGACGAATATTCAGATATTTTTAACATTTTCCTGCACATTTCACATCATTTACATGATTTATTACTGATCTGTAGCCTCCCCTCATAGCAGCATAATCTACAGTATTCAGTCATGTAAAATGTTTGCACTGATTTAATTTGAAATCTTTAAGTAATCATACTTGATAACTGTAATCTCAGTATCTATTACATTGATAGAGAATAAACATTTTTACATGTCATGCAGCCCTGGCTGCATGATTATTTTACTGGAGGTGGAATGTATTTTGCAGAGGGTAATCTTTCAGTAGGGGACTAATACATTTTTAATTTTGATTAGCAGGATGTAATTATTCTAGCAGAGGCAGAAATATTTTGAATGAGATGATTTATTTTATACAGTGTGAAATGTTTTGCAGACAGTTAATTATTTGACATGCATCTTGTAGAGGGAAATTAGCTCAGCCAAGGAGGATGTGTTTTGTTGCCATTTGTGTCTTTTCTTTTTTGTTTGTTTGTGTGCTGGATAAATCCAAAGTTTTCAATGGTTTTGAATGAAATAAACTGGTTATGTGGTACTGGAAGAACTGGTTGGATTTCATGAGTTGAATTTTTGCAGCGTGTATTTCATTTTGCAAAAAGCAATCTATTTTCCACTCATTAGCTTTACAGTGTATGCCATTCAGGGTGATGGTGCCTACCCTAGCTATGACTGGGTAAAGGAAGGGGACACCATGGACTGGTCGCTGGTCAGGATTAGTTCAACATCACTTTCTTTGCACTCGGTTATCTTAAAGAAGGGGAAGTACTTTTTGCAGAATAACCAAATAAATTAAAATAATGGACATTATGGGTTATTATAGATTACTTAGTCATATATTTCCTCACTGCCCTATGCTGGGCCGGTGGTGCAGTGCAGTCCCTTTTTATTGCTTCTCCTTATTCTGGCTTGGCTTGTTCAAACATCCCAGAACTTTCCAATTATCATGTTGGAAATACAAGCAACAGTGGCCACATGAACAATTTGTTTTCTTGGAGAGGTAAGTGGATGTAAACATTCCTTGAACTTTCAGTTAAAAAGCTGAACTTGTCACATTTGTCTGAACCCTGAACTTTGAGAACAAACATGGAAAGCTTTGTCTCAAGGTAATATGACCTTCCCTCTTCCTCTCTCATGTGTTTATAACACTGTAGTCAATTCCTCTTCATGAAATCTGCCTAAATCCACATTTTTGCATTCTCCAACATTTATTTGCAAAGCTCTGTCATCATATGTGTGAGCATATATTTGAAGACCAGTTTAGTTGCGTCCTCTTTTTACTTTTATTTACTGCGTTAGCGTGAAATGGTAACATTGTTTCATACTTTAACCCTCTATTGCATAGTGTTGCCATATGGCAACAACTACTTTATCTTCATTTTTCTAAAAAGCTGTGAAATAAAATGTATATTTTTACATTTAGGTGTGAAAAGGGGGCTTTTAATTTGTAGAACATAGAATTTATAAGGTCACATGACCAGGAGATCTTGTTTACCAGTCCATTTTGCTAATGGACATTTGACATCCAAACATAATTGTCTGGGACTCTCCAAGATTGTCTTTTATTTAGAATTTTTGGAGTATTTTCACCAAATAAAAATTCAAATCACTATCTGGGGTAAGTAAACTTTATTATTTTTATTTTTTTTACATTTTATTAAATTTTGTTATTATACATTTTATTCCCAGTGTATACAACCTAATGGAGTTCCATTCATTTACATAGCATGAAACTATCTTGAGACTGCTTACACCTTTTGCTTATGTTTTAAAAGTAATAACATTATAGATTTTTTATATTTTGTAATTTAAGGTATGTTGCTGGCTATCTTTTACATAGTATCCACTTTCATCCATAAAAGATGCATCCCAGCTACTTCTACGGGAGAGGGAAAGAGAGCAGGGCAGAAATAACTGTCAAACTAGAGGAGGAATCAGATCAAAATCAACTGAAATGAGTTGAAATCAAATGAATTAAATGAAATAAATAAATAAAACAGAAAAAAACAACTGAATGAAATGAAAAAAAAAAGAATGATAGATTGAACTTAATTGAAACAGGCTCAAGGTTTTGGGTTTCTTTTAGCAGACGTTGAGAGGAACTCCTTTGTTGACTTTAACAAGGCATGAAATGAAATCAGATCAAATCAGCTGAAATGAGTTGAAATCAAATGACATGAAACAGAAAAAAAAAATTGTGAAATGCAAATAAAGAATGAAAGGTTTTCAAGGTTTCGGGTTTTAATAGCAGATGTTTTAGATAACTGTTGAAATTATACAATGTGTTCACTGTATAAATGTTTATTTGTTCATTTTGGATGAGTATGACATGGATATGTTGAGTCTTGTTTTAAATAAAATGCCTTTTTGGTCAAAAATGTTGATTTACGGTACTTTCCACGAATGCATATTGTTGCCATATGGCAACAATTTATCAAAGACCCTCCCTTTCAACTTTTTTAAAGATTTTTTTTTTCATTTGTCTATTATTTAGGCCATTTTAAGTAATAAAAGCATTCAAAGCTTTTTTTTTAACCATTTTTAAGTAATAATTCATGCAATAGAGGGTTAAGTACTGCACCGCACTGCACACACTCACTGTTTTCATTTTTCATGGTGTAAAATAAATAAATACAGCTGCAACAAAACACTAATCAGAGACAAACAAAGTCGTGTTTTTTATTCAAAAGATAACTCAATGAAAGAGATTGTAGAGGAAATGGGAGGGAACATAAAGCTGCCACAGTCATGCAGCTTTAAGGTAAGGCAAACAAAAAGAAAACAATGGCCAAGGACATTGTTTAAGAACTTGACTTAATCTAATTCATCTAAGTGTCTTGTTTCCATCAGTCTCTTCAGTGAACAAGTAAATAAGCATCCTGACTCATTTCAGTTCAGACAGGGAGCTGTTGGTTGTTAAGCCTTAGAACCATGGTATGATTATTATTTCCAAGGATAATGTTAGCTACTGTAGTCGACAAAACTGACATCCAAAATTTGCCCACAATAATGTCATCCTGCTCAGAAGCTGCCTTTTTATTTAAGCATCGTATGACAAAGATTAATGTTTCAGGGATTCACGGTTCACCTGATTTTATATTGCATTGTGGTGTAATTTTACACTACTCGTTGGAGTCATGTCTTTGGTGATACTGATTAAGAGCTATTTATGCTGTTATTGAACCTTGATAATTATTGAATATCTTCTACATTTTGCCTGGGATCATCTGTCAGCCACAACTGGATGATTAAACACTTGTGAGATGCCCAGGAAAGATGACCAAGAAAGTTACACTAATCACAGATAGCCGCTCCCATCTTCCCTATCACTTCAGGTTAAGCCACCACAATAAGGCAGACAGTTATTATTATTGAGGTATTAAAATTGTGTTTCTGAGAAGATGTTTTGGAATGCATAATTAAGACCAAGGCTGAACCACAAGCCAGCATTGTGAAACTGTTTTACTTGGTGCTGAAGCTGTGCAGTTGAGGCTTACACCATGGCCGCTTGAATAAGTGCTTGGGCGTCTATAAGGACATGCAAATATGTGTAAATGTGCGATTGGTTTATGCCAGGGGTGTCCAGACTTTTTATATCGAGGGCCACATAAAGAGGAATACATGGACAACTGAGCCACTTTCTGTGCTTCACTTCTAGTGCATTGAAGTTTAAGTTTTAAGGTTTATGGTTGGGGTTATCACCTGTAAAGGGGCCTTTGTCACCCTGGGTTATTACTAGATTCACACCTAGTACAGACGAGACCTTTTGAGCAGCTGAGATGGGAGACACTGACATCTTATCTTCCCTTTCAGACACAAATCAAGAGTAAACTGCAAGGATGTTGGTGCTTGAAGATGAATATTACAATATACTTTGTAAATGAAGCCTTGTAACAAAATAAATACAGCTGAAATGTGCATGATTGATGGTTATGCTGCTGTAATCAAAATGTCTTAATTCGTCAACTGTTTCGGGGGCCAATTCAAGATAGGTAGCGGGCAGCATTTGACCCCCGGGCCACAGTTTGGACACCCCTGGTTTATGCAGTCAGTGACTTTCATACTTTAAGTTTGTTCTCCTAATATCCAAAGCTTGATTAAATTCTGACTCAGATGTGAAAAGACTTGTCTATCGTTGCTCAGAGTGCGTTTGTATAAAATTGTGTGAAATTTAAATATCATTCAGATTTAAAATTTTGTCTTCATGTTCATCCAACTTTTAAGAGATCAATCTGACACCATGAAAGCAAAACTGCCCTGATAGCCCAAAATGGCAGATTAATATTACAAGGGTTAAGTGATGCTGCCCTCAGCTATGGGCCTCTCTCTCTGTACATATATGATCCAACATCAATGGATATGGATATGCAGCATTAGTATTGGCCACATAGCATTATTGTTACTTTATAAATGTAATGAGTTTACTTTGTGCCCGAGGACATTTATGTTTGACTTCTGCTTCTCCTGTTTGTCGTAATGTGCTAAACTCGGCTAAGGTGTACGTGTGTTTATGTGTTTGTGTAAGTGTGTGCGCATTATGTAATTGCCCCTTGATGACATCTGTGAAGTGATGTCACATCTGAGCGTGTGCAGTCAGAGTCAGGGGGCACGGAGGGCAGGGAGAGGAGATTCATTCTGCTTCAGTGGGTCCTCTCTGGAGGAATCATCAGCTACAGACAGAGACGGGGAGAGCATGAGAAAGAGAGAGACGCTCGCAAATAGAAAAATAAATGGAGTGGCTGTCTGGGTGCAAAGAAAACACTTGAACTACCCCCTGGAGGTTTTTGTCAGTCTGTGAGGTATATGATTGCTGGACAGTGAAAGTGCAATGGTTGGTGAGAGACAAAGGCAGGAGGAAGAGAGTGATGTTATGTCTGAATGTCCCATGTGCGAGACTGTTGTTCTTGGAATGGGCGATACAGATTTAAATCCTGCCTGTGGCTCCCTTCTTGGATGAGGTTTTCCACTCCCCCTGAAATTTTAAGCTCTTCACTGGCCCATCTCAACAATAATGAATCCCTAAAAATAAAGTTTGGATAAAATAAGAAGTAGTTTGGTATTAGATTGAGTGTGACTGGTAAAATTTGTGCAGTGTTTAAAGAAAATCTCTTAGAACCTTCTTTACAAATTTAATATTCCCAAAAGAAGAAAGTGGGATTTGTTACCTTGGACACGGACTTGAGAATCAATGATCTTGAACTTCAAAAATCATACCTAAGAAAGTCTAATTATTTTATCAAAGTTTCAGTGTAAGCATTCATGCAAATTTTTGGGAAAGATCATCTTAGCATTCTTGAGATACCCTGATTGCAAGAAAGGAATGATCCTGAGACCCAAAGCCTTGACCTTTGCAAATTTTCAAGAAAGTCCCTCAATGTGTTTAAGACTTCATGTATTACTAAGAATGACATGAATGGATGGCTGATCAGCCTAAAATCTCAAACTTCTGGACCTGTTCATCACAGGTGTAGAGGCAGAAAAGCAGGTTACAGATTTGGAAAAGTTAAAATCCCTTGATGGAAAGAAAAGAAAGACATGAGAGATATACAAGTAGGAACAGGAACACTAACAAACATAGAGGAGTAAATGAATACATACACCACAGTCTGTGATGTGTGATAGTTTAGATATTCTTTGCTCCACTGAGCCTCCCTGGCTGAGATGATTCACGCATGAACAGCGGGATGCGTTCATGCTCCGCTCATGCTCTCTGAGGTTCACTCATGTGCAGCGTGTAATGTTCCAGTGTGTTCGCTATCTCTCTGTGTACAATTTGTATCTGCACTTTAACACTACCTGTGCATGCAGAAGCAATAGCTCCACATAAAGGCGTGTTGTATTTGCATGCTTCGCTGCGTGCTGTGCTGAGGCTGTGCTACACGTGAGCTGCATGCTCCAGAGACAAAAAATAGATCCTCTCTTCTGTGACGCTCTTGATACTACAAGGACTTTATAAACGGAAGGCTTTTACTGCTTATCAGAGTGAATAATATTTTCAAGTAAACAACTCGACAAAGACTCTGTTGATTTAGTGTAGTTGTTGGATTTAAATTTAATAGAAGACTGAAGATCTAAGGGAATCATGAGTGTGTTTGTGTCTGGTTGCTCCCAAATGGCAAATAGCAAAATAATTTTTGTGTTGATATCAATAATATATCATCAGGTCTACATTTTTAATGAAAGCTAAATTTAATCATTTCTGTGACAATGATGAGCATTTTTCAAGGCAAAGCATATTAACAATTTCTCTTTGAGATGTGAGCTTCAACATTTTAGCAACCTTACGTGCCATAAAAGTGACCAGGTAGAGCTGATGGCATCACAGTGTAATGTTGGTCTCATAAAAGTTTGCGTTTTAATGACAGATAGGTTTTGTACAATGCTATTCCTTGACAGTTATTTTCACAGCCGTAGCACTTCTGCTGACCAATCACTCAACAGCACAGGGCTTTCTTTATGCCCTAAAATGACACTTTCCTATCACATACAAACACCACAAGTGTGGTTGCACTTTGATTGTAAAACAGATTAAAGACACTAGCTAGCCAGTTCATTGACCAACAAAATGAGTTGTAGATTGACTCAAGATAGTGAGGTCCAATGCTTTATCTATATTTGAATACATGATCAGATAAGTCATGTTTGGTTCTACCAACAAACATACAAATGCATCTCGCTTCAATTTTCCCATTTGAGCTACATGCCAGCCAAGTCCCAGCCAGCTACCAGCAAATTACCAGCCAACTTCCAGCCATTGGGAATCTGAACAAGGTTTAGATTTTTTTTTTTGATTTTGTTCTCAATTTCTGTACATAGTAGCATTTCCATGATAATCAAAATGATTATTTATACATCCTTTTAAATGTAATATGGTGGGCCGGTGGGTAAGAGTTTCATGTTTTTCATGTCATCGTAGAGGATCTCATTACAGCCAAAAGGGTGTCAGCAGTTTATGTTTACGTACCACAGTGATGGAGTAACTGCTGTTGTCTTCTTACAAGAAGATTCCTGTACCCAAACTTGGGAGGAACATCTTTGTATGGAGTTTGCGTGTTTTCCTTTCCATGCATTTGGGTACCCTACCTTCCTCCTACGGTCCAAAAAACATGCTATCCGTGTTAACAAATGACTCTATACATATGTAAGTGTACCTGGTTGTTATTACACTATGTCAGCACTGTGATTGACTAGTAACCAGTCTAGGGTGTGCCTATACTAACTGTTTGTCATGCCATTAGCTGCATCATAGTGCCAAACACAGAGACTTTCCAGAGAAAAACTAAAGTGCTCCAAAATGTTTGCCCAATCACACATTTGACTCAACAAAGTGTGGTTTGTTTTTACCAGTGGTCCCATGTTGCTCTTCTTAGAGGAACAGCACTCAGGAAGCCATTTCAGACACATCACTGACTATTGTCAACACCTCATAGAACCCAACTTCAAAAATTTCAAACTATCACTTTAACCAGGCACACAAAACAAGCACTGATTCTCTCACCCACCGAGGAAACACTACACATGGCTCCGATTCAGCTGCTGCACAGTTAGTGAAATAATAGCTTAAATCCTTCACATATGGTTGGTGTTACGAAGCATTATATTGTCCTCTTTCGGAGAAGGCTTACATTACCGCTCTTAAATGCTGGAGAACCATGTAGGATTGAGTCATGAAGAACAAATGTACATTTTGAAATGAAAAACTGTTGTATGGATGTGGCCCAGATGCAAGGACAGCTATATCTGTGTCACAGAGGAAGCTGCTGTCCTAACAGTCTGACTCTTTCCTCTGTGACAAAGACACCCCGCACAGAACAACAGAGCTGCTGTTTATCCCCTCATACTGTAAAAGCAGCAAGGCTTAGCCTTTTTTCAGTGGAAGACGAAACCCACGCAGACACACGCTGCAAATCCCATCATCCACAGGGGCAGAGGAGTGGTATTAAAATGGAGAGAATAGAGCGGAGGAGATGAAGGAAACAAAGGAGTGACATTCATGTTTGATGTGTTGAGAGGTCAGTGGGAGGGATGTTACTGCACGCTGCGTCTCTCTCTGTGTTTTGACCTTTTAACACATCACATGCACCCTTGTATCTCTCTGTGTGGCTTCAGACTGTCTGTGCTGAATGCCAAAACTGGAAATGTGTAAATGTCCAGACTGTAAAATGTTTACTATGTCTGTCTCTGTGTACTTGCAACCTCTATGAGTGTGATGATATCTGAAGGGTTTTACTTGCAACATTGAAATGAAAGTGGGTTGTTATCGATGTATGAAGTTTAAACTGAAGCTCTGAGTTCCTATTGCTTAAGAAATGGTTTAGATGCACTCAAATATGCTACAAGGCTCTGCACTGTAGTGGTTATGATGGACATTAATGGTGCATTTACCCCTTACTTGTTTGTTTCAATAAAAGAAGACTGTGCTGGTATGACAGCTATGAAACCATAGTTCAGACAAAAAAACAATCATATGGGGACCACTTGAAAAGGTGGGCCTGTATCTAGCATGTGTTGGAGACAACAAAGTAGCAGCAAGGTTTCCTTAGGTGGATCATTACTGGCTTCCTCACTTGCTCAAAACAGTCTTGGTTACTGTATTTAAGGACTCTCAGACCAGAGGGACACAGAGGGTTTTGACATGCAGTGCAGTTGTCTTTCCTATTTCCTACCTGACACAGTTGCATTTTAATGCCCAGCACTCTTGCTCTCTATGAACATATGTCCCTATTTGCACCTTTTTTATTTGTTTAATGATAAGGAGGGGTGAGATGCAAATGTTGTTTGTTCCATCATTGACGACACAGAGGAAGGTGCACCTTAAAACATCTAGAACCTGATCTAAAGTCTGAAGTTAAAACCCCACACTCCACCGAGTTTGTTCAACGTATACAGGATGTACAACAGTGCATCCTCTTCTGAGTTTAGGATCAGTGCTACTGTGAGTAATTGTGCATGTATCTCATGTATCTATTTGAGAATAAAACCAACCATTATTTGATATTGGGCAAATGGGGCATAAATGAAAATAGACATGTCTGATACTATCCTGAGATTTTAATGATAAATGTGGTTGCAGTTTTACATCCAGCACATTTTCTATAATTTCTGATATAATGAGAATGTTTCTGTGAAATATAACTTTAATCAGTGGATAAACATGTTGAACATCATGTCCTGTGTGTGTTCTGTGTGTGTAGTGGTTCAATTAAGAGAGAAATTAAATGATAGGGTAGGAGCTAAACCCAAACTAAAATCCACTGTTGAAGTGACAGAGAGCCAGATAAGAAGTGCAAACTGATTCATGGGGAATAAGAATCACTGATTGGTTTGATCTCTGTTATGCCTGGATCACACCTATTTGAAATCAAGGCTAAATCCCTCCCCTTGGCACTGTGTGTCTGGCTTTGTGCTTATGTATCATGGAATTCCATAATTAAGACCAACACGCAGCTCATGGTTCAGGATTAACTTGCACTTTCTCCTAGCTAGGGATGGAAATAGAGAACCTGTTGCAATTAAAACATTTTTACCTCTGCTCAAGGAAGTCATGTTTACGCCAGAGTTTATTTGTCTGTGTTCAAGATACTTGAACGGTCATGCACAGATTTTGATGTAATTTTCTGGGATTATTGGTCATGGCACAAGTTAAGAGTGATTAAATGTTGATGGAGACTCATGAAAAGGATTTGTTAATATTTAAAAGATAGAGCAGTTTATAAAATTTCCACTAATAATGTAATGCAGACCAATTGTGGGTCCATGCAAAAAAGTTTAGTGGACTGGATTAGGTTGTTTGGGAATGAAGCTTGGGGTCCATTGATCATAAATACCTTGGCAAAAAATTGTGCTCCTTGGTCACAGTTTTTAACAAGTTTATTGATGTATTATTTGTTTTTTTGTTCATTTTCTAGTCCTGCAGGAAATCCATTAGAATTGATAAGGGAATCAATACTGAATTGGATCAATGGGAAGAATGGTGAATTGCATTGATATTAATAAAATTTCATCATGTCACACTCCTGATTGTGTAGGAAAGTGGATAAAGTCCAAAACAGTCAGGAGAAAGGCAAGGAATGACATACTTTAGAACCCCTAGGGTTAGGGCCAAGCTACAGACCTCAGAGCACCTGTACTATTATCAAAGAGCATCTCCTCAAACAGTGACACCGAATCCTGAAACCTTTGTAATTTCTACTGAGTTGTGTTTCTCTGCCGGACGTCCTGCTGCTGTCTCTGCAGGGGTCTGTGAGCTGAATAAACCTATGAGGCTGAAGTGCTTCTGTAGCAAGTCGAATGGGGATAGGTGAGAGCCTCAGGAGGTGAGCTGTCTGCTGTAAGAGAGGCAGACAGATAAAGCTGCAGTCAGAATACTGAATATAGCTCGACGACAGCGTGAAGGAAAATAAAACACACATGTACACACGTTTTTGTCAACACCCTCATCACGGGTGACAACACGTACGACTGCTCTAAAAGTGTGTTGCTGAACACGGATAATGCTCTGGGGAGACGTGTTTCATGGTTAGTTGCTCTGAATTACAGCTTCCTGTTCAATGAGGTTACCTTACGTGGACTGACTGCTCATAAGGCAAACTTCACATGATATGAATGTCTAATCCTCTGAGAGGTTCTAGTCTCTATGATCTCATGTCAAGCTGTAGATCAGCAGGATGAATGACAGTATAATGGCTCTGAAAAAGAAAATGGAGGCTGTCAAAGTCTTTCACGGGAAGTTTTGACATCCGTGACAGACACAGAGGAAAGGAGAAGTGTCTTTAGACTGAGTGACACATTCAGAGTTGGGACAGAATTCAAAGTTCACACATCTGACATTAGAACATAGAACTTTGTCAGGAAAAGACATAAAAGTAGTGATTTAAATACGTTTTGATTGCATTTATTTGCATAATCTTAATATGAAAATATGACTCTGATGGGGGCTCAAGGAAATTATGAGACAGGGAGGCGCAGTAAAATGCCTCCAGAGGAAACAGTGTCAATTTACAATAACCAAGTCAGTAATAGTTTAAAGGAGGAGCTAGGTTGGAGGAGAGTTGCAAAGCAGCTTATAGCAGGAGCAGTAAAGAGCAGGCAGGCTAGAGCAGTTTAAGTGAGGTTGTCTAAGTATATTTAGCCAATGGCAGCTGAAAGACAATTTGCTGGTTGTCAGCAGTGGTGGGCTAGCTTTGGATCAGCTAGCCCACCACTCATTTAATGGAATGCTGGCATGTTAGACATCTTGAGTCGGTGTTCTGCCAGAACTAACAATGCTCAGTGCTAGGAAGGACATAATGAATAAAAGTAATACAATTTTATTAACTTTATTTGGTAATTTAAGGGATGTCTCTCTATGTGGCCCTGCGATCAACTGGCGACCGGTTCATGGTGTACCCCGCCTCTCGCCCGATGATAGCTGGGATAGGCTCCAGCCTCCCGCAACCCCGAAAGTGACAGCTGGGTATAGAAAATGAATGGTAATTTAAGATCTTAAAGACTTTGAAATGACTAAGATTGTTCTGGAGATGCTAAATAATGTGGTAGAGTTGTTCCAACACAAGAGGGCATTTCATGCATGGTTTGTTCGACTGCATTAAGAACAAAACATCAGTCTTGTCGTGGTACCAACATCCATGCCAAGCTTGCTTGCAAGAGGTGGTCTTGGCACATTTCCAATTGTGTCCATGATTTTCTTGTATCTGGGATTATTACTGGAAAGTGAAATAAGGACACTTCAAACAAAATAATGTGTCTCTCAGCTTTCAACTTCAGCATAACCTTAAATTGGATTGATCAAAAAGTGCTTTGTGGAGTGTGTGTTCTGTTTACATCTTATGTGAGATTAACAAGCCCAGACAGTTTGTGTTTTGATCTTGCAGATGTGTGTCCATCTCTCGAATGCTTCCTCAAACTAGCAGGAACATTTTGACTTGACCAGTGGTTCCATGTGGTGAGGCACGCTTGTGTGCCTTGAGGCAATATTAGTCATAAAGGTGCCTACACACCAAAAGTGACTTGAGCATCCTCGGCAATCACTCTCCATGCAAAGTTAATGTACAGTCACGATGGGGCAGGGCTATCACTCCCGCGACTGCGTTCAAGGCGATCACTTTGCTTGTCACAAATTGCCAAAGTTTAAGAAAAAAGTTTATCTTTTCAGGCAATTTCGTGTGTGGCTTTGTGGCAACAGCCAATCAGTGTAGTGTGAGTGTGTGATGGTATCCATGACAGACTGTTTTTCTTCCGGACTACAGAGTACTGATCTATGTCTGTGTGGGAAACATTAGTCAGTGGGTACATTAGTTCTGCCTAGACGGACCGTAGAAAACTCACAAACGATGCTGCTGCAGGGCCAGCAGCTGTAGTGTTTTGTGTTTGATCAGTTATTGAAAAGGACACAGTTGGACTAATGTCAGCTTATGCATCCTATTATATGATATATGAAATGATGATGGTGAAACTTGAGCGGACGTGACATCACCGAGTCACTGCGACAGGTGTCGGTGACCAAAATGAGACATTTATGGACACGCGATGCAACTTCAGAGGGCAACGCCATTTTGATCGCAGAGTTGTGTTTGGTGTGAACACAGCTTAAGACTGTAACCGTACCAAAAATTCTTGGCAACTACTGAATAGGTTTTTTAGTTACTTAACTTAATACACCATCAGTGTTTTGCAGTAAATATGATCTGTATTGCACATTAAAACCAAAATGTCATAACTTTTGACTGTATGACTTAAAAAACAATCGACAACTTTCTTAGTCATATTAATTAAAATATCATGCTGTTGTTGGGATTTGTGCTTAAAGTGGCAGGATGAAAGTACAGCTTCTGACTAAACATTTTTTGACATTGCTGCATTATTATTTATACAAGATAAGCTCAGAATCATCATGATGTATCCAAATGTAATGTTATAAACACAAGTCTGTTTGGGGTAAAACAATGCAGTTGTTCAGATTTAAACGGCAATTCATTGGTTGATCTTTTTTATGCCTGGGTAGCTACAAATACATATAAATATATGGACAAGCTTGTTTGCATAGATATGAACATGGTAGCTATGCCGTCTTACATGTGCTTCGGGCCAAAATGGTTGGAAAACCCTGCTTTCGACTTTGGGACAGTTTGTACAATGAGAGCTGTATGTATTTCTGGAGTGGCTGGGTCAATTATTTCTGCTTGGAGAGAAGGGAAAAACATTATTTATTGTCAAAGCAAAAACAACCATATATAAATAAAGTGATGTTTTGGCAAGGACTGTGACATTTCTAGTGATTAATATAGTGTCATGATGATGTAATGGGGTCACAAGGGGCCATAATTTTTGGATTTTGGTCATTTGTTAAAATATGGCATCTATTACTTTCACTTCCTGGGTTTTTGTGCCAGCTTCATGACCAAAAGAAATGAATGAGGGGGTAAATGTGCCTTTATTTTGGCTTGAACCAGACTTTAATTTGGTACGTAACTGTAGTGTTTCTTACTCATCAGTAGTGATTTCTAGTGTTTCCCAGGATTCACACTTCTACAGTGAACGGCTGATTTAGATGTGGGATGTACATGTAGGTGGGACATGATGATATAAGACGATAGTATGAGAGGATACAGCAGAGTTTGCATCTTCTAAAGCAGACCTTTGGCTGAATTTTGTTCTCGTTAAGTCGTTGTCTATCATATAAATACAATACATTCATCTTGTGCTTTTAACCTTATATTACTTCAGTAGTATCCTGCTGTGCTTTTAGGGGTTTCGTCCTCAAACAGACCTCAAAAACATCAGGGAAAGCATAATTTTAACCATTTGTTTTTTTCATTTTTGTTGATTTCCTCTCCTTCGTGTCTGGCCAAAACACAACACTGTCTCTTCATTATTCAGGCCTTTCTGGTGTCGAGGGTAAGTTGTTCTTTGTCTTGGCACGGTGTCTGTGAGCATTAGGAAGGCATTTGAATTAGTCTGAACAGGATTTTGGGGAAGCAGTAACCATGGAAACCAGCAGTTTTTTCACAGGCCGCCCCTGAGTCAGAAGCTGCAGCAGCTGTGAGGTAACATTTGGCTTTATTTACATTCAGAGCTGCATTGATAAACCAAATGTGCAGCACAGGAGTTGTCTGTGTATCTGTCCATCTGTCTGTATGCTTTCTATATGACTGAGTGGATTACCTCTGCTTGATTTCAAGTTCAGCAGCTGATGAACACCGGATTGCTCTTTATTCAGACTGTCCATAATCAGATCATCAGATTAATGCAGTTCAGATGTTTAGTCCATACTAGTTTATCATCTCTTACCTTCCACTATCCATCAGTTTCTTCTTTCTCCACTGGTTCCAATCTCAACCTTGTAAAAGGCTGATAGATATGGAACAAAATCAAGTTTAAACTTTTTAAGTTAGTTAGAATGCCAAATTTGTGTATTTGATGTATCAATAGTAAGAATTAGAGATATTTCGGCATATCTGTTACCAGGGCAAAGAAACAGGAGTCACCCAATTTTAAACTAAGTACCACTTCATTTACCGAGCACTTTTCATAAAAACAGAGTCAAAGCCAAAGAACTTTGTTGGTAATTTATTTGAAGGTTGGAACAAACAATACTTATTCCATTTTGTCCACTTTTTCTATTATTGCAGCTTTTTTGTGCAATTTGGACTAGGTGAAGGAGGATTAATACACTCTTTCCAAGCTTTTAAAAATCTCAACCTGAAAAAAATTGAGCACATGTTCTTTATTTGTTCATCCACAAAAAAACTGCCAGAAAATGGACAAGAAATTAATTTATTACATTTAATTAATTACTTAGATTTATATTTTGATGTCCCTGGTCTTCTGAGGAGGGAATTCAGCGTGTTGCTTTACAACTTAAGGTTTCCGATGTTACAGTAACAAATTCATTACTCCTTTTTTTGTCACAAAGACAACAAACCTGCTTCAGGAAGGAAAGCTCTCAGGTTCTTTGCAGCTTTTGGGACTAAATGTCTTATGCAGTGTATCATTTGAATATAGTGACATATCTAAATAATCTTCTCCCAGCCATACTTCTATACCTGTTTTTTAACTACAGCATTTCCATCTTGTCACCCAATCCTGCGTCTCCCCCCTCACTGCTGTGGACTAAAATAGGGAGTCAGCAGTTGTTGTAACAGAGGAAAGGAAGAGAGCGGTCACCTATTTTACCATCACCAGCATTTTCTCATCCAGCGGCTCAGCTGGCTGTGAGCAAAAAAGCTTTTTCTCTGTCACCGGTTTGGCATGCAGACACATTTGTCTCACAGTGGAAAACATCTCTGGCCTGTAACTCCTGACCTCAATCTTCTTTGCACACATTGTGGGTCATTTTAGTGATTTTATTTTGCTGTTATAAAGGTCAATTGGATCTGAGGCTCACACAAAGATTGTTTTATGGATTAAATGCTGCTGATGCTCCTCAGTCTCAGTCCCATAAGCTGTGTGTTGTTGGAATTTAAGTTATACTGTACAATTCAAACTCGCACACACACACACACACACACACACACACACATATGTGTATAATATGTATATATATATATATATATATATATATATATATATATATATATATATATATATATATACATATATATATATATATATATATATATATATATATATATATATATATATATATATATATATATATACATACATATATATATTTGCATCTAACCAACCACTGAACATTCATCCACTTGTCCATCAACCCATATTTTTGTCTCTCCATTCATCGATCCATCCAGCTAGCTGTATGTTCATCTCATCATCTATTCTTCTCTTATCCTAGATTGATCTGTCCACCCAGCATTATTAAATATTCATCCGTCTAGCTATCCAGCAATCTATTCAACCATCCATCTATTGAACCAACCAACCATTCATCCAACAATCCATTTATCAATCACAGATCCATTCGTGATCTGTTCTTGTCTATATTCATCCATGCTTTACATTTCTTTTTCCATTTGTTTATTCACCCAACCACTCATCCACCCATCAATTTATCCATCCATCTTTTCAAACATGCAAACATATATACGTACTTTCTGTCCATCCTGTGGTTATTTTGTCCATTCATCCATCCAACCATGAAACATCTGCCCAACCATCTATCAATACATCAATCCTTCCATCATTAGACATCCATCCATCAATCTATCCATCATTCGGCAAGCCAACCAACCATTCATGAATTTATTCATTTATCTTGAAACTTTAATTATTGATCCTCAATGTCTTTCTTGTAATCAAACCATCCATTCATATATCCATCCATAGAAATGTATACATATATAAAAAATCCCATTATGTTTTTTTCATCATATCTGACCCTCTATCCAGCCATGCAGTAAATGATCTGTTCATCCAAATAACCCATTTGTCCATCCATAGATCCCTTCATTGATCTTTTCTTGTTTTCATTTATCCATGCATTGCATTTCTTCCAACCATCCATCCATCCATACATCATCCATCCAAACATTTATCACACAATCCATTCATCTGTCCGTACATCCATACTAAAACTTCTCAATCCAGTTATGTGTTTCATCCATTTATCTATCCATAAATCCATCCATTGATCTGTCTATCCATGCAATGGTCCACCCATGTTAACTGAACATACACCCATCAATCTAGCTGGTGTCCACCCAACCAGCCATCCATTTACCCATCTTTCCCTCCATCACACCATTCATTTTAACTACCTTCAGACCCTTTCTTTTTGATTCCACTAAGACTGTCTGGCATACTAATATGTATATATTCATAAGGCTGCATTGCTTTCAGCCATCAATACATTTTTGTTATGAATATGTTGTTCCATGTCTTCTGTAATAGAGGATGGTGTGCATTTTGCAAATTAGGGTCCCATTTAGAAGATCATTAAGAAGGATATGCTTTGAGGAGGAAAAACAGAAGCTGACTAGTCCCTGCCACATTAATAAGTCAACAGAAATGGAGAGGTATGACTACAAATTATTCCTGTCCCCCTAATTGGGTCTCATTATTCATGCATTAAATTTTTTTAGAGAAAAGAGTTTTTGAGTTTGAAATGTGTTAAAACAAATGTATGACCTTTAAATGTCAGAATCTGCAGCTTGCTTCCAGTGTTGTCCTTTCTACTAAACCTGCAGGCTTTAAAAAGTCTTAATCATGGCATTAAGCACTGCTGATCTAAAATATAAAGAGGGCTAGTTCTCACTGGGGTACACACTGACACACATTCTTTATATCCAGCAGAACAGCATCCCTCAGCACTTTGCAGGCTGTTATTTAGCGGTCTGTCTGTGGTTTTCGGAGGTCTGTGGGTCGCGCACATCAGTCACCTGGATGTTCACACTCTGACAGCTGACTGCCTGCATTAGTCCAAGAACGGAAAACTCCACTTCACTTCAGACCTTGGTACTGCAAAATGCTAGACCCTGAAAACTAAAGATACTCTGTGAATGCTTGGCAGTATCCACATGGATATTTCCATGTTGCTTCAGAATGATTCACAAAGATGTGTGTGCCTGGTGTTATTCAATAGAACAAAAATATCACAGTTCTCATCCAGAATTTGCATGTAATGGTGTGCAGGAATGTATGAGAGGAATCATTCATCTCCATTCAGACATGATGCACTGAACTGCAAGGATGCACTTGTCCCTGGTATTAAATTATTTATGCATGGGGGATGGCAACCTTTACAAGACTAGATAGGTCACATTTGCATCTGGTATAGAAACACTTTTTGTATACTGATCCTCTGGTGTCCATGTTTGCATCCTAGATGTCAGTTAGAATCTGTTTGTAAAAGAGAGAAAGTTATTTTTATCATTGTTGTTTGCTTGTCTTTTTCATTGCAACATTTCAAATCTTATCAAGTGGATTTGGCAGATTCAGAGAAAATATATTCCAAAATTCTTACTAGTGAACACAGTATCTTTAGACTGCTTTAACCCTATAATGCCAATTGTATCATATTTGATACACACTTGTATAATACCACTATCTACTCAATATGATCAACAAATTACAAAAAAAACATCTGAATACAATCAGATAAATGATAAAAATGTCCTCAAATGGATTATCAGTTGCCAAAAACACCTAATGTATCAAATGAGATACGAAAAATCTATATGTTGAATTTTATGGACATTTTGATTTTTGTTGGATTTTAGCAGAGAGTGAAATAAAAATGTAATCTACAAAACATTAGAATTGTCTGGCTATAATCTACGGTCTTGGGCCTTAAAGGGTTAAATATGTTTTTTTTTGTCAAACTTTGCACTAACTTCTAATTTGCCCACATGATAAACTAGTTACAATTTAAAAATAATCGGTCCAAGATTATAGTATGAGGCCTAATGATCATCCCTTACCAGTGAACTTATCTTAAAGAAAAAAAACATCCAGTTTTCATATACAGAAATCTCTGAAAGTTCTATATCCTCTGTGTGTCTGAGATGATCTGTTAGAGCTCAAACCTCTTTAGGGCTCCCATTTCCACATGGACCCAGTCCACCCAAATTGGTTTACAGGTCAACTCTGTGGTGATAAGTCAGTTCAGGGCTATTTGGTGCCATGCTGTCAGTGACTCTGCAGTCATTCACTATCTGCCGTGGGTTTGCTACTGCAAGCTAATGGGCTTAAAACTGAGAGCAAAACAATGGTATGTCACACTGATAGGTCTACTGAGGTGGGGCAAAGGAGGGAAATGTTTAAGGCAGCTGCAGGTGCCGTGAGATCATTCCCGGTGAACAAGGTATCTTAGGAAACAGAGAGAGATTTTAAAACTTAGTTATTGACATGGGGTCTTATCATTTCTCATTCATCACAAGCATTATTTTAGGCATTTATCCACCCATTGGTATTCAAAATCCCATATAGTTTTGGGCTTAGGAACCAGGAAATGTTAATGCTAACTCACTTCTGTGTTTTTGGACTCATTCCTGGACCACTCTACATGTATTTCACATAATTTGCAGTTTCAGTAAGCTCTGTCTGCATTAAGTTCATCCTTGCTTCAAAATAGACATTTGTGCTAAGTTAAGGAAAGTTTGTAAAGACTTGCTTGGGATATTGCAATAAACCATTGTCGAGTGTGTAAAATAATGGTTGCCAATGAACTGCTGACAAAGACCATAAAAATGGGCGGAGACTCTACTGTAAGCATCCCTAATTGTTTTAAATAATCAATACATCAAGCAGCACTACCACAGCCATGAGGACCAACATGATAAAGTCATTTAAAGAAGAGGAAATTCTAAAACAAGTGGATACAACAAGGTGTTAAACTTTTGAAATATTGTTGTTTCTTTTTCGTCTAACAATGATGTAGTTCCATAGCAGCTTAGCTATAGCTTTTTCACTCTTGAAGACTACGTTAAAGATTAAAAATCATACAAAGTGGATTTCTTTGTTAGGAATAACAAAAAGGACAGGACATGCAAGTTTTATAACACAGAGCTTAATATCAGCAATGATCAAAAGCACAATGAAAAATCACTCAGGCTTTTCAGGGGCTTCTAGTTAAGGGAATTAGCACGATGCTAACGTCCGTGTTGGACAACAAAAAATAAATCATCCCAGCACCACTCTGTAACATCAATTCATAGAGTAATTTCTATCAATCATGCACAAAAACGCACTGGTACTTGAGGGCGAGTTGATTAGACTTTTCAGGTGGAAAGTCTCACCTACATACCCCAGATGCCACCTCAGCCCCTCTTCTTCTATGGTGCTTTTCCCACAGCTGTGCAACAACCACAAGCATAACTCTGCCAGTGGTAGCTCTTGTGTCTACATCACAAGTAATTCAGGCCTTATTTAGCATTAACATCTTAAAATGAGATCCTTTTCTGACCTGCTCATGAATTTGGCTTAGCCTATATTTAGTGTAGCAAGATATTTTCTTGCTATTCTTTTGCACTGTAAGGCTCAGTTGGATTTCAGATATTTACATTTCAGAGATGTAGCTGTGAAGACATGACTTCAGATGAAGCAGGGCCCTTTGAATATCAGACATATATCAGATTTGACGTCCCACAGAGTATGTAATTAATACCCCCATCTCCGAGCTCCTCTCTCTTTGATTCTTTCACTTCTAATTGAGATAAGTGTGGAAAGTCTTTGACTCTGGACAGTTTCCAGCCCTGCAGGTGCTCTCACCTTCCTCTGTGCTGAGCTTCAGATGGTCTAACTGAAGCAAAGAGGACAGAAAGCAGGGCTGATGTCTGGGCTCCCTAACTTCACTTCCAGCATATTCTGCTGAGCTGCATGTGAGCAGCAGACACAATGAGAGAGCCACAGGACAGAGCTGTAACTCTTCTGGTGCAGATATGGGAGAGTGCCTCCTCTGGATCACAGCTGCTGCACAAATCTGGGTATCATAGCTCTATAATGGACACCAGACTTATCTGGATGCTGCAGCCTGAACAATAGTGACACACTAATCACCGATTGCTGCCTGCGAAGCTTCAACACAATGCACAAATAATTGTTCATTTTGTTTGTCACAACGGTTAGCAGCTACAGAGTGAGTGCTACATTCAGACCGAGAAAGAATATGGAAAAATAAGGTTGACTGAAAGAAGAGTTTGGACCTTTCTTAGTCAGCTCAGTTTTTATTGTCCAACATGTCAAACACATCCAATCTTCCCTGACAGTGGCTAAAACGGCATAATAGAAACTCGAACAGAACTAAACTGTTCAGTGTTTGCTCTGTTGTCTGTGAGAAAATTCTGAGTTATAAGCTCATTTTCAACCTGTCAGTGCCAAAACTAGCTGAGCCTAAAGATGAATCTGCGAAAACTGGAGGTTGACAGGCTTCCTACTGCAGTGCTATCTCGCTTTATCGTTCGTCTAGACAAAAGCTGTGTGGAGGTTAATATATTTTTTTTTTACTTTAATGACCTTCATTGACATTTTTAAGAATGAAGTGAACACAGAAGGATGGAACTGGTTTTCAGTGGAATAAGCAACTGTTTCAAACTTCAGCTTTGAAAAAAAAAAAGTGCATAGTACTTACTAAGCCTTAAAAAGTTAGTTCAGTATTTTTAAAGATGGTTGCATCAGGTATCTGGCAATTGTCAGTGAAGTGACTGAAAAGGTTCCCAGCCCTCTTAAAGGAACAAGCTCTGACTCTTGGTAAGGTACGTTGCTCTTGTCAGGTATGGTTGTTTCACATACTTGTGGGAGTTTTATGAAAAACAAGCCTCAAAACTTTGTTGGGTCAGTGTTCAACTGGAAGAAAATTTCAGAGTGATTTATTTTTCCTGAAGGAAGTCTCTTTTTGGTGCTATTTTCTGACACAAGGCCAAGATTTTGAGTTTTGTATTTCTTGTTTCTTAAGTTGCAAGGTCAAATGTCATCAAATGTAATCTTAAGTGTAAAAAAAATTGTTCTAACAAAATTTGATGGAAGAGCATCATAGTGTACTTTGTTTTTGAGTGGTTTAGGTGCGAGAGTCTTCCTTTTTCACCAGGCATTGAGCCTTCCTAAAACCAACCTTAACCTTAACCTCTGATTGAGCTACAGCGCCCACAGATAAGCCTCTAATGCTACAACCACACCGGACCCGAATTTGCTAAGACGTGCGTTGAGATTACATACAAAGTCAATGCAAAGATGCGTTTGGACGCAGATTCACCCTGGGCGGCGCGTTTGACGCGTTTGGTATGGCGCGTATGGAGCACCAGGCGCGTTTGGGGCGTCAAACGCCTCTACGCGCTCTAAAATATTGAATTTTTGACGCAAATTCGAGTCACCCTGTGCCGCGGCAGCCAATCAGCGATGACATTCCCCCCCCGACGTCATTGATTTGATGACGTGTGACGCTCCGGCCACCGGCTTCGGCTCAAACCCTGGTGAAAGATGGAGGATAGGTTGATCTGTGCTGTTTGACATCATCCGGAGCTATACGATTCGACGCGTGTACTCTACAGAGACAGGCTCCAGCTCTCTACTCCACCTGCGCAGTGACGCGCGTCACCCCTCAGCTTGTCAAAAAGGTCCAGCGTCCAGCCTCGGGCGTTAGGCGCAGTGCGTCACAGGCACTACGCGTGTTTAATTCACCATTCGCGTGTGGCTATAGCATAAGAGTTGCCAGGAAATATAACATTTTAAACATTACTCTGTATTTCATTTAGAACTTCTAACAATAACTGTATTTTAACTAAACAGTGCAGCTGGATCCACCTCATCAGTGTGTATGTTCAGACAGATGCATTTCGCAAAGCTCCATACAAGAATGACCACGGTTTGACGAGGGACTGCCCTATAAACATGCTTCTAGCACTTGACAACGTCATAACCCAAAGAAATATCTTTTTTTCATTTTTTTTAAAGTTTAGTCTGAACAAAGCAAACAGTGTGTGTGTGGGACACATAATTTGTTTATTTCATTCTATAGACGTCTTCTACAAAAACTTACTTTTCAACTTTTAATTTTGGCTATTGTGCTGAAGAAGTTAGAACTCCTTTTGGTTAAGCAGAAGAAAATGGATTGGATGAGAGTTAATAGAACTGTAATTTCCCTAAAGATAAAAAATAAACCAGCGGGTGCTTATCTAAGTGAAACATGATGACTGTAAGCAGTAGCCTTCTGCTTTCCTGCTTCTGACAAAGATGTGAGAAGATTCTGCCTTCAGCTCTGTTGAAGCTTAACTTTTATACATTACCATTAATTTGTTTAATTCTACGATTAAATTAGGTCCTCAGCACAAAATGAAACATAAAACAAGTTGTTTTGGAATACTTAATCCTCTTTTCTAACCAACAAATCATCCTCAAGGCAGCAAGACTAAGTTCCCTCTTCGACATGCTTTTCAAGTTAATTTTCTTTCATTTTTTTAAAGTTTAGTCTGAACAAAGCAAACAGTGTGTATGTGGGACACATAATTTGTTTATTTCATTCTATAGACGTCTTCTACAAAAACTTACTTTTCAACTTTTAATTTTGGCTATTGTGCTGAAGAAGTTAGAACTCCTTTTGGTTAAGCAGAAGAAAATGGATTGGATGAGAGTTAATAGAACTGTAATTTCCCTAAAGATAAAAAATAAACCAGTGGGTGCTTATCTAAGTGAAACATGATGACTGTAAGCAGTAGCCTTCTGCTTTCCTGCTTCTGACAAAGATGTGAGAAGATTCTGCCTTCAGCTCTGTTGAAGCTTAACTTTTATACATTACCATTAATTTGTTTAATTCTACGATTAAATTAGGTCCTCAGCACAAAATGAAACATAAAACAAGTTGTTTTGGAATACTTAATCCTCTTTTCTAACCAACAAATCATCCTCAAGGCAGCAAGACTAAGTTCCCTCTTGACATGCTTTTCAAGTTAATTTTCAATTTTACTTTCAGGGTATTGTTTATCAGCAAACGAAACACTAAATTCTTGATAAGAATTCTCTCTCAGCTGGCTGATCCTTATATCATGTCAGGAAATTTGATTATTTACTCAAATTTATTAGTCAGCATCCTGATTCTTTTATTATTTCTCTTGTATTATTTCTTTGTTGTTTGCCTGTCACAGTGTTGTCCTGCTCCAAACAAATGGCTCCTGGTGGAGGTTAATAGATCTGTTTGATCGATTGAGTCTTGTTGCTGCTCTGAGGTCGTCAAGAACCTTCCAAGTCGATCACCTGCTGTGTTCACCTCCGAATTTAGAGATGTGACATAAGCAAAGGATTGATCTTCTCTTTTCAAACCCTTAGAAAAAAGAGCACTTGCTCTCAAAATGTCAAATGTAAAGGTTGTCTTCTATCTTATCTTGAGCACTGCTGGAGTCTCTTGATTTTGGTGTTCTTACAGCACAGGAGTCTTCTATGACAGGTATGCTGCTGAGGGTTTCTATGTAAAATACAGAGACATGGATTAAGATGCTAAATATACTCCTCAAAAAGCTTGGAAATTTAATTTGGTTGATAATTTCTCCCCTTTTATAATATAAATTGACACTGTTGTTTACGTGATTGGAAGGCTGATTAGTCAACTTTACAATGAAGTACAACTTGTACGGATTGTGCATTTCTAGAATGAGCAACACAGCTAGATGCCAAAATGTTCTCCTCCCCTGGAAGAAAGGCTAGTTCCTCAGTTAAACAAGGGCGAGGAACCAGTCTTCTTGGGGTCTTGTTTTCCTGGGATGCCCACTAGACAGTCTGTCTTTGACTTCACCGCCTTCAACTTTAACTTTGTTATATATACATGACTTTTGGTACTAACTTTCTGCCTGACAAATGCACAAATGTACACTGATCCACTCAAACATACCAATAAAGATTCTTAGCACTCTCTTGCAATACACACTCAAAAGCAGCAGGTGGTGCTGATTCAATTTAAGGCTGCAAACAGAACGGACCAAGTGTGAGGGATAAGACCTTTTTCACGTGACGTTATCTCCTTTTCACAGTAAAATCCATTGAGTTTACGTGGACCTGCAGGAGCTCCAGATAAATAATGTTCAGTTTAGACAGATATAGTGAAGATTACTATTATTTACGACTACATAACAATATTGTCTTGCTAATGTTCTCTTTGTTTTAAACTTCACTACTATGAAAATTTCTAGATTAGCGGGAATGGAAGCTAAGCAATGCCAATAATGCTAACGACATGTTGCAGCCCCAAAACTTTGGAATGGGCTGCCTCAAAATATTAAACAGGCCTCGTCTCTGCCTGTTTTTAAATCTCTCCTTAAGACCCACCTTTTCTCCCTGGCTTTTGATGCACGGTAATTGGCGATTTTATTAATATTACTTATTTTTATTTTATTTTATTTTGATTGCTTCTTCTGCGTTTTTTTATTCATTTTAATTGGTTTTATGCCTTTTAAAATTGTTCCTTGTCTTTGAAAATTCATTTTGCGTATGTTTTATGTCTATTCTTTTATCTCGTATTTATTTATTCTCCTGTACAGCACTTTGTTTCAACTATGGTTGTTTTTTAAAGCGCTTAACAAATAAAGTTGGTTTGGATTAGAGCGACCTCCCTGTATGTATGCAGCCTCACTTTATGTCTGTCCATTTTATTTCAATATATAATCAATCACCATACCTTTAAGTCTTGGTCAAATAACTTAATAAACTATTGTAATCTAAAGAATGCTAATATGAAAACTACTAGGCCCTATGGGTTTTATACTGTGTTGTTGTGGATGTGCAGTTTCATTTGAGCAATACCCAAGCCAGGCACATCTATTGTTATGTTAACATAGTGAACTACTTTAAAACTATAATTACCAGTGGTCATTATCAGCTGAAAAAGCTTTCGAATATCATTATTATTTGGATATGTCCTTAGATTGATTGAAGAATACTAGCAATACTTATTTGCTTAATACTTAATACTTAATACTTATTTACAATATTTATATGCTACTATCAGGGATGAAATTTGGTTTAATATAACCTCTGACATATCTGAGAAATGTGGTGGAATCAATTTTCTGCTAAGATGTACTTTTGTATAACCAAGCTACCAGTTAAGTTGTCCAGGTTTCCGCAGTTTCACCTCCTGTACTGGAAACTAATTTACAGGATTAACAGATGTATCTTATCTTATAGAAAATCTTTATTTTACAACGAATGTCTTTATCTTGAGCTGAATGTAATGTTGTTGTTTACCACTGTGAATTATCTGTCAAAACCTTGAATCTTCAAGAAATAAGACAGTCTAATTAAATCATTTGAATATAACAATGTTCTCACTTCATTTTTTTTCAGAGCTCGTTTGGAATAACAGTATATTAATCAGATCAGGAGACATCAATAAACAATTTAATAAGAACATTCCTCGGAGTGGGCTTAAAACTAAGTGTACAAGCATATACAGTTTATAAATTCACTCAACATTCAATATTTCAAAAGTATATATAAACTAGAGCATTTTAGCTTCTGTGTTGCTATACAGGCTCAAAGAAACTTAGAACTCAGATGAGAGTGTGTTCAGCTGTGTTCATATTGCAAACTAATGTGATGAGAACCTCTTTAACTCAGGATGACGAAGTAGATGCTAGTTTCATCAAGTTCCATACAGTCTCACTTGACCCACTTCTTTACCAGGGCTTTGTTCTGGTAATTTGACAGCAGGCATGCAACTGCAAAGAGTTCATTGATGTTGTAGGCTCGAAACAGCTGGTTGACACTGTCAAAGTCTGTTTTGCTTTATCGTCCTGATTACACGCTCCACATGCACAGAGTCTGGCAATGGCCTGGGTCTCCCTCACCTGGTATGCTGGCATCTGCTTCCATTTTGACAGAAAAAGAGGACGGTACACTTTACATTTGCAGCAGTCACTGATGAGAAAGCCCTTATTCACCATCACAGCTATGTCTTCTGTCAATAATTCATCTATTCCTGACTGTTTAAAGATCTCTTTTTCACTAATTGAACCAGCATACAGTTGGGAAATAAATGTGACTGGACCATGCAGATCAATGCCAACCAAGGCTTTCATAGTGCAGTGTGATTTGTATGTAGAGTACATCTCATTTTGTTGAAGGGGTCAGGTTGGCGTTTGGCACCTCCGCTCTGTAAAATCCAGGATCAACTGGGTGTCTGGAAATTGCCTGAATTCCTCAGGTAGGTAAGCTTGCCCCTCTTCCTGTGTAAGCCAGATACCTACCGACCCCAGTGCAGTGGCAAGAAAAGCTCATCCATGTTGCAATTATGTGGCTCACTGTTGATTGATGGATGTTGAACTGATATCCAAGGTTTCTCTCTTTGAAACCAGCTGACAGGAAGTTGAGGAAGAGAAAAAACTCATCAATGGGCTGGAGCATTTGTCTCTGAAAATGGAAGGAAAAAAGAAAACAGTTACTCCGAGCAAGACATATTCAATAATTTATTTTTAAGAAAGACCCCATGAAAATGTCAAGGAGTCCAATATTTACTAAGGCAGAACTGAATGGCCACAGATTTAGATGTCATGTGTGAAATGCCTGTCTGAATTTTTAACATTATTTTAAAAACTATAAAGGCAGCTTTGTGTTTATTAAACAATTGATCCTTTAAAGCTACAAGATGATTGTCTTTATTACAATGATAGATTTAAGTAATCATGTTGTTCAGCGTTACTAAGTTAAATGTTCTTTGCCTTAGTGTCTTGGGTTAAGATGGTAACAAAAAAAAAAAAAAAAAAAAAAAAAAAAAAAAAAAAAAAAAAAAAAAAAAAAAAAAAAAAAAAAAAAAAAAAAAAAAAAAAAAAAAAAAAAAAAAAAAAAAAAAAAAAAAAAAAAAAAAAACTAAATGAGCTAAAAAGACAAATGTTATACCATCAATGAAGTAGACTGACTAACAAGGACTGCTTTAAATTGTGTTTACATGCTTATCATGTGCTATGGGGAAAACAGTGTTTGTGTAGTGCACTGATTTCTCTTAAAGGTGGACCACTCTACCGACCAAGCACTCATTGCATAGCCAACAGTGGATGGGGTATAGGGGTCTCCACCTCTTTGTTTCTCCTAGCTGCTGTTTTTGCTTGGGAAACCATTTTGTACACTGAAGGATCTATGACAATCATAGCTAGAAAATCTGATCACAAAGACGACAGACATGTCTTTTATTTTCAATAATAACATGAAATTAGTTGTTAAAATCGTATTTTAGACCAACTAGTAACCAATAATATGTTGGTGAGATAGAAAATAGCCTTACCTGGTGTAGAAATGGATGTCAGCATCAGAGCTAGCAACCCGCTGCAGACCAAACTCTCTCTGAATACTCAGCACCTGTATCTCTCTCCAGAGCTCCTTCATTTCTTTAGCCATGTCCTCCGCAGCAGACAAAGACATGTCCAGTCCAGCTGGCTCTGGTTTTGAGCAGTAAATATTGACTTAATGCTCATGCTTGTCACCGAGGTCTGTTTCACTCTCTCACACACTCCGCTGTGTTTCGACGCTGTATTTGTTCCGCTCAAACAGTGTCGGTACAGCACCTTTTATAAGCCTTCTTCTACCGCCTGATGTGGCTTGCTCAATAAGATTCTCAAGCACAAAGTGTCGGCTGCAAGCCTTTGTGCAAGAGGTGATTGAGAATTTATCCCGGCGAATGTTCACTATCCATTGCTGAGCACGCCATGAAATGGAGAAGACGCCGGACAAAGTGGTACACTGCAGTGTTCGGAGTATGTACTCACCTGTCTTTGAAAATGTCTTGAAAGCTTTCCAACACCCATGTTCAAACGATCAAAAATCAGTATCACAGGCTCAGTACGAGGCTTGGGGAAATGGATGGGCAGTATTCGACAAAACCGGAAATACGTCACAGGCCATAGTGCATGCAGTTTCTGGGCACATTCTGTCTGTCTTAAATTTAATCAGCGCCACCTGCTGCTTTGGAGTGTGAATTACAGGAGCGTTCTAAGAATCTTTACTGGAATGTTTGAGTAGATCAGAGAACACGCGTGGATCTGGTGCCAGAAGAATTAAGATTGGGCCAAAACAGGTTTTCGTGGTTGTGGAATTGATGTTTTGTAATTGAAGGGGTTTTTTTTGTATTAGAGTGATTTTGTGTACTTCAAGTATTTTTTTGTGACTGAATAAATACGTTTCTTTGTTTGTCTATAACATGCTGTATTTGTTTTGGAATCATGTTGTATTAGTTTGACAGGTACGTTCTTATTTGCAAAACAAAAAGCATTAGTTAGTGAATGATGTTTTATATTTGCAAACCGCATTCAGTTTGTCTGGAACCATTGGGCATGTGTTAAACATGTTTTGTGTGTTTGTGAAGTTTCGGAATGATTTGAACTCCATAGATAATGTCTTCATATTGTTTATTTTGAAATTGATGGATGTATCTTGATTTCCCACTTCCGATTTGGGTCATACTGCTCAGATCAGCGACTTTGCTAAAATAGACTCGGTGCATATTTTGTGCAGAGCAGAGTGCAGCGGTGCCCCTTGCCCACAGCCAGCACTGTTTCATGGGATGATAATAAAACAAATCATTTGAATGCAGGGGTGATGATTTTCTCCAGAGGGCATCACAAAGCATGACCACAACCAAACTGGATTCTGGATTTGTTTCAACCATTGACTGTAGATAGAAGTGGATGAAAGTATGAGACATCAGTTTGATTAGTGAAGGAGCCATTGGAACGTTGATCAGCCCACTGCAGAGTGGTCAAGTTCAATGAGGACGGTAATGCAAAATTTCCAAAAAGTACTGAGATGACTATGAATATTCCTTGTGGGGTGTCCAGTGTGATGAGGTCTGACCGAAAATCATGTCTTGAGATCTTTTAAGAGACAACTCAACCAATCAGAACATTTTAGGACAGCAGCCCCCCTTCCCCACAGTACTATAGGCCACTGGCTTTAGAAGGTTCATCTTCATATCCATACTGTTTTCCTGTGCTATTGTTGAAGCACTCACAGAGTTCTTTTTAAGGTTCTTTGCTCCTAAAAGTTCTCAAAAAGCCTCTTATGCACCAATAAAGCAGACTTTTTTATGATTTGTACCAAGGCAAAGAGGGAAAACTACCATAGGGTGGTTCCAGAACAGATCTGAGTACACACTTGACCCCAAAGTACTCTTGATCTTATATTTTTAGATTACCTTATTAACTCACATGCTGGAGCTTACTCATCACACTGTAGAGCATCCTGAAGTATTCTCTCCAGCCTTTTCTTTCTCTGTGTACATGCAGAACAAACACGTGAGCCTGTCAGATAGATTCTGTCTTTTCTCTGCACTTCACTGCAGTTTTCTGCCTCTGTCTGCTCTCGGTGCAGCTCTGGGCTGCTGCTCACCAGCTTGTAGAGAGTTTCTGAGGAGATTCTCCAGGGGGGAGACGCTGCAGAGTACACAGCTTCTTCTTCTTCTTCCTCACATCCTTTCTTCTCTGCTCCTGTCTCCTTGAGCTCTCTCCCTTTTCATCATTTAGTCATCAGGATGTGCTTCATCTCTGTGCCTCGAGAGGCTAAAAATGGTAACCCCTTCTGAGCTGCTGAGAGCTATACGCTACTCCAGCTGCTAGCATCAAATAATAAAAGGAGAGAGAGAAGTGCTGGGGATTGCAGCCCTGCTTCATGTATTTTTACTGTAAATGCGCGGTTGTGTTTGGTACTTTGGCCTGTGTTTAATGAGGCTCGGAGGAAAAAGACATGTCCCGGTGAACTTAATAACCTTTAACAGGACACATTTGTCTCTTTGGCTCTGGGCTCATTATAGCTAACAAGAGAGAGAGTCCTCTCTATTTCATTTAGATTAGCAGTCAATGTTATTGATCTCACTCAGCCAGGGACGAAAACGCAACACGCACAGTATATTTTTGTGTGTTTCTGCCTCTTCTTTTCTCTCAACAAAAGCCAATGTACAAACTGAAGTACTGTGTTTTTTCTGCAGCTGCCTACTCTACACCAGCTGGAGTACTACAACAGAAAAAGCTAAAGTGGAAGAGGAGATATTTATTCTTTCTTTCAAGGCTCTCTTGGTGTGTTTTAGCTGAGAAAGAGGGAACCTATAGCTGACATTTGTTGGCTCCATATCGACTAGTCTCATTGAGCTGCTCATGCACATAAAAAACAAAAGGGAACGTACAGGAAAGGTTACAAGAGAAATGTGTAGGTAAAATAAATTGTCAATAACCAGTAGGACCAACACCCATGCAACGAGCTGTTTAGTACATGTAGCAGTAAGTGGTATAAATACTGTATTACCTCTGTTTTTACACAATCATTATCCTGCTCTAAGCACACACATTTGATCTATAAATCATAGATATGGCTGTGTGTGAAAATCCCTGATGATTAGTAGTTTCTAAAATACTCAGCCCATGTGGCACGAACAACCACGTTACATCAAAAGTAGATTGAATGGCCTTATTTCCTCATTTTGATGCTTGATTTGAACTTCTGCAGGTTGTCTCGACCATATCATCATGCCTAAATGCATGAGATTACTGCCATGTGATTTCCCTGATTATTTATTTGCATTCAGTAGCAGCTGAGCTAATGTACCTTATAAATTGGCTGGTGGGTGTACTTCTTGAGGCCCCTTGGTACACAAGGTCCACACCATTTGCCTAATGGTAAAACCACTGTCCTCTGTCTGCTCCTAATGGAAGTATAAGCAGGATTAAATTGCTCTGTTTTCATGTGCTTGCATGTGAACCTGAAATATTAATCCTGAGCCACGTTGTCCCCAGTCACACGCTCCCCCTCGTGCTGTATTGGGGGGTGAGGGAGAGTTTGTAAGCAGGGGAGACTTTTAAATAAACCACAATAGAGGCAGAGTACATTCCCTTCAAGTAACTCCTGACTAATAAAACATAATTAAATCTGAATCTTCATGAGTAGCTTCTTGAGATGGTTATTGACTGATTTAGCAAGCTTGTATTTTCCGCCTCGTCCACCCACTCTGCCTCATGAAGCATCATACTGCTCGTTTTATGTCCTGTGTTACTGGATCACTTGCTTTTATTTGGGATATTTGAGACAAAATTTCAGCACAATTCAGACGAAGACCATTTTCTAAAAGCCCCTGAGCTGGCCAGATAATCTCATATTTGACTGTTATATTTGCATGTTTTTATTATTTCCTTCTTCTCTTCATTTGCTCTGCCAGCCGTCCCTTTTTAAACAAGAGTGTTCACACTCTGTCCAATTATACTAAGAGCCTGATAGTCTCTCCGAGCCAGCCGCAGCAGCTTTCAGAGGATCAGCACAAACTGGCAGCAGGAAGGACTCGCTGTGTGTTTATTATGTACTCTGTGTTGTGTGCGTGTATGTGTGTGTATCTGCAGGGCTGGGTGGCACTGTTGTTGGCAGGAATCAGTGTGAGAGATTTAGAGCTGAAGGCAGTCCTGCATGACTGTCCATCCAATCTGTTTCCGTGGTAACCGTTGCATTATTTTCCATAGCAGAATGAAAGGAATAAATCATCTGCTCTCTGATAAAAGACCCCTCCCCTCTTGACTGGGAACAAGATATTACTTTTAAGACTGGACAGCATACATGCAGAACACGGCTGGATGATTCAACCCATCCAGATCTGAAAATTGGTTTTGCTGATTCAGAATGTGACAGAAAAATGGAGGCAATTTTACCATGAAACAAAAATAGATGATTTTTTTTGGCTGCCTTAAGAAGCAATCATTATGAGCATTGGATATAAGGTTCAAATTACTTTGATTTAGGCATGTACTTTCATTAAGTAGATGCACATTATTTCAATTTCACATATAGTTTGGTGGGTAAAAGTTAAAAGGATTAACATTTCAACAATCTTTCACAAAAATTGCTTACTTTCCTGTGGGATGTAGACAGTGTATGATGTTTGCTTCAAGTTTCTTTTGTTAAAAAGTTACAGGAAAGCATGTTCTTTGATCACTTATTAAATTCTTTGTAAGTTTTTGACATTTAGTAATAAAAATGAAACAGCCTTTTTCAAAATTGCAAGTTTTCAGGAAATTAACAAACACTACTGAATGAATAAATAGTATATTGCCCTAATATTATTGATTTTGTATTCATTTAATTTGGTTAAACCCAAGTTTAATTAAACCCACTGACAAACAGGGAAGCCAACCAGTGACATGATCAGATGAAAAAAAAAAAAATCAGAAAATCCTAGAAAAGGAGAAAGCAACTTTGTGTCTGACAGCAACTATATGCAAACTAGTTATTTTGGAATAATTTTATATCAGCCTTCAAGTTCTCAATTACATAACAAGTGTACTGTACCAGAACCAGGAATGTAATAAATATAGGAATAGATTTTTTTTCTTTGCAAAAGTAAAATTGCAGGCTCAAAGTGCTCTCTTTCATTATTTGGCAGGCTGCAGGTTTGACCCCAGCTTTGGCTGTCACATGGCGATGTGTTCTTGGGCAGATACCTAACCTAAGTTGTTCCTTCTGCTGCATCAGTAGCATGTAAATGGGCATGAAAGGGCATGAAAGTGTTAGCCAGTAGTGAAGGATTATCTACACAGAAACTCTGAACCATCAGTGAGTGAATGCAGGTGGCTGTGACCTGCAGTGTAAAGCTGCTTTGAGTAGTAAAAGAGACTAGCATAGCACTATATGAGCCCAAGTCCATTTACCATGTATACTCAGCTTTATCCTGAGGGGGATAAAACTCTGGATTTGACCAATCTATTCGTGCATTTTTGACAGTGTATCCTTTTATTGTTTTTACATCTAAATCATACTTTATTTCTGTACTTTGAAAGCTTTTCTAAAAGCCTCATATGGTGCAACTCAAGTTTTTAGCTATATCTTGGGGGGCTCTTATATCGATCTTTGCTTGAGGCCTTCAAATCACAGAACCATCCTTGCAGAGAGGAAGAAAGGCTGTAGAACCTGAAGGATAAATATAGTGGAGAAATATACATCATTGGGCTTAGAAGGGGAAACTGGATGTGTACATATTTTAGATAAACTGCATTAATATTGCATTGTTTTCATATTTGCATCTTTCTTAAAGCAGAGCAAAAGCTATCTTTTTCTGTTCCTGCTTTAAAGACACATGGGAGACTTTATTAAATTTCCTTGTGCACGTGTGTGATTCCTAAGTGTCCTTCAGGGCGTCTTTTGCTCTTTATTTCATCACACAGTTTTACAGAGTTGTCTGGCCTCTCTGAGGCCCTGAGCTAAATTCTGCTGAGCTGATTTTCTACCTGAGCAGGAGCTGTAGGAACTATTTGTCATTGTCACACAGTCACTGCTGACAACCCAGAGCTCCGCTGCAGACCTGCATCCTTCAAAATAAGCTGCTCCATGTGCCTGTATATAGATGTAAAGACACCTTCCTATACTATAACCTGGTTTTTATAAATCTCGAGAAAAGCTGTTTAGTGCAGCCGAAATGCTTCTGTTGCTAGGGGGAGTTGATTAATGAGCTTGTGTGATTCTGTCCTGTTTTTTTCTGCAGAGCTGAGCTGTGATGTTGTTTGTTGTACAGCAGCCTGTAAGGTTTCTGCACATTTTATTTGGAGAAATAAACATGATGGCAAGCTATGAATCAAACATGCATAAAAATATGAGCTGTCTTCTGCAAGTAGGCAGCTCATACGCCCCTGTATAATATATATGGAGTGATGTGATGGAAAATCTTCTCATCTGATATGTGTACATTTTATCACATTTAAGGGATTTACACAAGCCCCCTCAGGCCTCAGCTAATATCCTGTGTGTGTGCGTGTATGTTGTTTTTCCTCCTGCAGATGGCGCCCCGCTGAGTGAGCTGTCCTGGTCGTCGTCCCTGGCTGTGGTGGCTGTCTCATTTTCCTGCCTCTTCACCTTCGTCTTCCTCATGCTGGCGTGCCTCTGCTGCAAGAAGGGCAAGCTCGGCTTTAAGGTGGGCCTCTTTTTTTGTAACGCTGAGTTCTCAACAGCCCCCACGTGATCCATGAAAAAAATATGAGGCAAAGCAAAAATGCTGCACAGATTCCCTCATACCACTCATTAAAATGTATAAAGGTTTCATGCAGACTTGCAAAGAAATCTACTGTGTAACTTTCTTAGTATATCACTGCAAATGGACATACTATGAAGCATTTTCCATACTCAATATGGCAAATGTGGAAGGAAAGTAGGGCTGTGTAGTGTAACACCTATTTAAGACTATATCTATCTATTTTCCAGAGATACAGGGTAAAACATTATCATCTAACTTAATTTTGTCTTTTTTGTATTAAAGCTAAGATGAGCAGCTTTTGTAACTTAGTGTTGTGGTTCTTAAAGGGTGTTGTCAGGCACATTGGTATGCTTTGAACCAAGTTCAAGTGTACCTTGGGGATTTGTAAAACCATGTGGTGTCATCACAATTATACACCAGCTGGTGATTCAGTTTGACTCTATTGGTATTCTAGAAGTTCAGTCTCTGCATAAGGAACTGTTTAACCCAAAACAGAATAAGCACATTGTCATAAAGATAAAAACAGACCCTGCAAGACCCTACATCATGCAAAACCAGAAAATCAAAAATGTTCAAAACAGTCTACATTTACCCCTTGGCGAAGCTTATTGTTGGAGTCTTATCCTAAAGTCCTTACTTCTTTTTGTTGTACTATGCTGCTATCCCTACATTGATTCGGGTACTTTAATGGTTATGCACACCAACACTGAGGGCCCAGAGGTCCCATTCTCCTTGCAGAAATGATAGTATTGTTAGGAAAAAGGTCTCAACATTGTTATCAAGCATTTTATGTTATATTTTACATTAGTTGGGAAGTGCCTAAATAAATTTGTATTTTTGTTTTGTTGATATGAAATATGAAATCTGTTCATGTGATAAAGGCATGCACAGTGCATGTAGGGGGTATAGCCTCAGTATCCCTGCAGTAAGCAGTGTTTGTGTGCATGTGACTATTGAGTAGCATATAGATTCTCAAATATATATAATATATTGAGATAACACTTGTTATGAATTGGCGCTATACAAATAAAGATTGATTGATTGATTGATTGATTGATTGATTGATATACTTGCATCAGCTTTTTTTCTATTTCTTTTTGGGGTGGGGGTGGGAGTCGGGAGTTGATCAAGATTGGTCTTAAATTAATTTTCCACAATCATATTCAAAATCCCTGTGAAGGAGCTATCATGAATTTTTGAAATCCTGGTTAGTTCCCTAAAGTTATGTTACCTCTCATGAAAAGTTTCCAATTTTGAATTTGTGCAGAATTTTTAAGCCCTCAGTGTGAGTACTTGGGTTAAAAGCAAAGTCTTGTTTTAACTGCTTGAATCTAGAATGTTCTACTCCTAAACTTTTGTGGGCCACCCTATGAGGCAGGGCACCAGGGAGCTTTTCCCTTTTCATGGATGGCCTTGCTTAAAGGGACTGTGAGGAGTTTCAAAGTAATTACAAAAAAGTCTCACTTTTAGATATATGCCTGATCGAAATACACACTTATCGATGAGTTTTATAGCATCAAAATAGGTTATCTATAAATGCTATTCCTTAGCCTTCCGGTTGGGTCGGACAGGGCTGGACTGGCCTTGATACTCAACTTTGGGAACAAGACAATTGAAAGCTAGAGTAAATTTATATTATTCGGACACGTCTTAGAGCACCGGGCAGTAAGTAGCGTCATATAGCCAGCTACAAAACTACGCTAATAAGTTTTCCAAAAATTGCTTGTCGTCACACATCAAAAACTACCGCTACGTAACTAGAAAGAGATACATTACCTCGTCGCTTTGCATCCTGTAAGTTGTTGAAAAAAGAAGTTGTAAAGCAATGCAGAGTTCTGAGGAAGGTCTGAGTTTCCTTTATTTAGCATCACAACAAATGCACAATTTGGCTTGGGTCACGTCTTTGGTGCATTCCAGTTGTAGTCAGAAGTAGGAATTTCTTAGTTCCGAGTAGGAAACTGCAACTGGAACGTCCCCCGAAGTCGGAATTTCCTACTGGGAACAAGGTGAAACCTCACCATCCCCGAGCTAACAACAGCTAACAATAGCCTGGTAGATCGGCATGTTTTTTCTGACTTCAACTGGAAGGCAGATAAGTCAGAGATGATGTCACTCCCAGTTCCGAGGTTACTGGAACACAGCATTACAACAGTTGACGCGCATGCTCATGGGTAGCAGAATCTTATTGTTGCTGGTAATAGATTCTCCTCATAGCACCTTTAAAAATACTCAATAATTATCAGGCTCAAAGTACATCAGTACTGAGCATGAGATTAAACCAAATTCTACAGTCTTCTGACTGTCGGTGTAAAAAACATGAATAGCATAAGTCATGTTATTTTTTAATATATTAATATGATATTAAAATCACCATTAAACTTGGGGAATTGTTTCTTAAAATAAATTATTATCCATCCAATCACTGTCTGTATCGCTTGTCATTTAGGATTCTGGAGGACTGGAGTCCTTCCCAGCTATCATTGGATGATAGGTATGGTGCAGCCTGAACTGGTTGCCAGCCAATCATAGGGCCACATACAGAGAGACAGAAAATCATTCACACTTAACCCTTTAAGGGCCAAGACCATAGACTATAGCCAGAAAATTCTAATTTTTTGCAGCTGAAATGTTTGTTTCACTTTCTGCTAAAATCCATAAAAATCAAAATGTCCATAAAATTCAACATATAGATTTCTCGTATCTCATTTGATACATTAGGTGTTTTTGGCAACTGATAATCCATTTGAGTACTTTTTATCATTTATCTGATTGTATTCAGATGTTTTTTTGTAATTTGTTGATCATATTGAGTAGATAGAGGTATCATAAAAGTATGTATCAAATATGATACAAAACAATTGGCTTTACAGGGTTAAAGTCAGACCTATGGGCAATTTGCATGTGCTGTATGGAATGCTCTGAGTACACTGGTGTCCTCCCACTGACCAAAAATGCTCAATAAGTTAATGGGTGATTCTAAAATGTCCATCGGTGCAAGTGTGTTTTAATAGCTACGTTTATATATGTCAATTCGATTAACCAGTGATCAGTCCAGGGTGCACTCTGCCTCTCACCCAATGACAGCTGGGATCCAGCCCCATGGTAGGCCTGAAAGGGATAAGCAGTATAGATAATGGATGAATGATAAAGCCCATCACAGTAAAACATCTGAAAGTAATGCTGCTCCCATTTTTGTCAAATGGTGCTGGTCCCAGATATAAACCAACACAAAGTAAAAAACAGTTACTGTTAGAATACAACATTAACAACCTATCAGTAAGTGTGCTTGCTCTGTTTCCATGGCAACACAATATGAGTTCCAAAGAACCAATGGTAGGAATTGTATTGGTTTTAATAATCAAAAATAAATGCTTACACTCACATGTTTTCTAACTAATTTACATATCCATTGGCAATATTTGGAAAAATAGCATGTATATTTCTAAATATGTTTATTCTAAATGTATTTTTTCTGTTAAGATAGTGCTGTCTCAAACCTGTTGGGAAAAAATGAATGGAATTCAGTAGGTTTCTGCATTGTATTATAATGTTTATCAGCAAAAGAGAGACTTTATCATTTTAAAATGCAGGGTGTTTAACATATGCATGGGAAATACTGACAACCTCAAATATTGAAAAATGTCTACCTTTGTTGGCATAGCATCAAGCAGATATTGATTTTATAAGAAGTGTATCAGAAACATAGATGATATGTTGCTATTGCTTTTAAATAACACTGAGATATGGTTTTTGGTTCATTTATAGGAAAGCAGATGTAGAGCAGACTCTGGTTCAACTGGTTCTGCTGCAGATTGCATGTATGAAGAGGAGGGAGGCCTGCAGCCTTTTAAGACCATATTGTGTCTTTCATTTAGACCTAATTTCTGAGCAGGCTGCTGAAATGGGTCAAGGCTTTCGAAAAATAGGACAAGAGGAAGAAAGAGAATCTGTGAAGAAATGGTTGATCAAGCTTATTACTGCAAGTTGAACTACTGCCTGGTTTGATGTTTGTGAGGTATACACATACTAAGCAGTAAAAGCACAGTGATTGGCCAAGATGGAAAGCTATGGTGATTTTTGTATGGTAATGTGATTGCTTCACTTGCCTAGGAAGTATAACTCATCAATAGGTCAAATGTGAGGTTGAACTCATCCACAGCTCTGGCCTCACTGATAAAGTTCACTTAACAAGGCTATATGGCACTCACAGTGTCTGAGCACACAGATAAAAATCAGAGTTTTTAGGTCCCTGGTGTTCTTGCTATTAACTTGTGTGGCCTGGACATAGATGGGACATTGACTGTTTTCTGGTGGCCAGACATTGGCTGGACTCCTTTGTGACTTCTATTGTCAACATTTTTTGAGTAACATTGACACTGATGTGCACTTCTACAGGCACTCGGCGCTCCACCTGACCCTGATCCAGCTCATTGCATACTGGGTGCCTGGGACTCAGGCCCCATCCATTCGAAGACAAAACGCTTAACAGTTTCCAAAACGATCGTCATAAAGACGAAGGCGTCTCAGAAAATGTGTGCGTCTACATGAATGCACTCGATACGCATCAAAACGATGTAAAACACATGCCAGACCTCTAAGGCCGCTATAAAGATATGACGGAAACAAGCAGAAACAGATGAAAAAACAGTGGGCATTCGCACTTGCGGCAAAAGTTGTAAACAGAGATTATGATAAAATGATCATTAAGTGCCGTAATGTGTCCTTGATAGTTGTTTGTTCAACTTGGTGGTGATTGAGAAGAAGGAGATTTTGCTGCAACAGGGATAGTAGGGTCACTAGCTTCATCAGCACATATGCTTCACGTACGTCGCCATTGTCGTTGCCGCATGTGGCACATGTGTGTCAATGAAGATATCAAACTATGACGTAAGCGTATCTGAAAACTTGCGGAGAGCCAGTAATCACGGAGCTGCGTATACGGCATTTCAAAATCTTTCCACTCTGGAACCTGGTTTCAAAAATGATCGTTTACAGGCCCCCCAAAACGCCGTCTTCGCATGGATGATACGCAGACTCGGCAAAAAACGTATGCGTTTAGACCTCGGTTTGGCTTCGTGTGGATGAGGCCTCAGTAGGCTAGACAGGGCCATGGGGGACACTACATACACTGTGGAGGTCATCTTGGAGGATACCTGTGGCAAGGCAGGGCACAGGCCTGGACGATGACAGTCAGAATGTCAAGGCAATCCGGGGCCCGGGATGCTTTTGAAGTGCCAAAGCAGAATATTCCCCCATACCTGACCTGACCTGAGTGGTATAATCTTGTTTCTTTCATAATGATTAAAATGACCTTTGCCTATGGCCTCCAAAATACAACCACTTCATTCTTGGGCCGGTGAGGACAATTTGCCAGTATGAAGTAATCTCTCAAGGCATTCTTTAGATCTTGTGTTCAGAAGCAAGGGTTGAAATATGTCCTGGTGACCCTGGCCTTTGAGCTATTACCCATAAAGCTCACATTAAGTATCCTCTTATGTTCAAAGAAAAACTCATCTTGTGATTTTGAAGGGGAGTGCTCAAAACAAGGGATGGACATGAGATCCATGACTTTGACTTCTTGAATGTAATCATTTTATTCTTGAGTCAAAGTGGACATTTATGTAAAGGTTTAAGTTGAGCAGGCTCTTGAGATTACATTTTCAAGCAAGGAAAGTACATGGAGCTTCTTGACCTTGGAGCTTTGAGTCATGGGCTGCGGTTGAAAAGTCATTTTTGCTTAGGAAGGTTCCTAACGGAGTGAAATAAACCGAAAATAGTTGGTGATTAGAGCTGTTCGAATAGTTTAAATGCATAGGAAGGAGGCTCAATGCTTCCTTTATTATCTCCTTTAGCATAGGATACACCGGACCATCCTTAACGAAAGGACAGGAGATTATTCTGTCCCACAATTCTGTGCAGCAACAGCTTTTATGAACAGCGCGTTATCCGACTGCTTCCGACTTCAACCGAATAATGACGAACAAATCACACAGATCATGTAAGTTACAACTGCTGTTCGATCCTTTCTAAAGTTTACCAAAACCTGCCTTAACTTTCCAGTAGTCTGATTCTCTGAAGAGAGCAGGATATGAGACATTTGATGTTGATGATATTTTAAACTTGGTTCAATGGTCTTAACAATTGATGTGTTTCTTTCATTCAGTTAATTTATTTTCATGCACTGATTGGTGTTCATGTTGATACTAAGAGGACAGATTGATTTAAACCCTCACTTCCAACTTTGGTTATGCAGACGTCATTTTTACCAGGTTATTATGTTCAATGTTGTCAGAAAGGAACAACATTGTCATGATACATTATGCATGATGCATCTTTTGTTGTCCATCTCTGAAAAAATTGTAGTTTCACCGCAGCAGTCACATGATGTAGTGAAGGTGTTGTCGGATTCTCTCTGCATGGCAGTTTTCCTTTCCTCAGTCCTTCTAAATTCTCCTTTCTCCTTTCCTTAACCTCATGATGTTTTCCATCAGGGTTAAGGAAAAGTAGATAGGAAAGGGCTTAGGAGGTGACTATTCGACTGCAGCCATGGTCTTCTAAGTAAAATAAAAACCCTTGATTTCAAGTGGACATTATTGATATTTGGAGAATATCCTTCAAAATGTTCTCAAGACTTTGTGTAGCCTGCCCAAAACATATCTGTGTGAATAAAAATTTTCATTGGCACATAAAATACAGTTGAAGTGATGATTCACCTCCATCTTGTTTGAACTTATTTCCTTGTGGACTTCTTCTAAACATATTTCTTTAAGCCCACTGCTGCTTTACAAAGCATCATACCGTGAAGCCAAACAAAACATCTTGAATGCATTTCCTTCTTCCCACGGCACATTTGCTGAGCCGATATTTAAAATATTTACAGTATTTACATTCATAGCCCCTTGCTCTCCTCCTCTTTCCTGCTTTTTTTCTGGCACGTTGTTGTGTGTCTTGGCAGTTTGAGTGGAGCAGCTGTCAGCAGCATAAACCAGGTCACGTCATATAGTTTTAATTTACATTACTGCTCTCCTCAGTCAGCAGGAATGTGGATCGGGTCACCAAAGGGAATGTGCTCGTATTTATCCCTGCCCATGAAATGAAAAAAAAGTGGGTCTTCAGATAGAAACAATGCAAAGAGCTTACATCACATACTGTAGAAATGGCCCGTACTTGAATTTTTTATGTTTGATACTGGTTGGTACAAAAGTGGTTGATGTTGTTCAAGAAACTTAGCTGCAGTCGCTGAGGACCACACTTGGTGCTCACTTGTCAGCTAAGCACAGGGAATTTTCAAAATTCAACATCAGAAGGTTGGGGAAATCTTCCCTCATCTGATAGGTTTTAGTTTCTGCTACAAAATTTAGATTGTAGCAGAAACTAGGAATTAGGGTTGTGCTGAAGTCAAAAAGGAGTCCAAGTTAGCTCAGTACTAGCAAAATGTACCAAATAAAGTGTCTGCATGTGATGTGAACACTGTTTCCAAAAGTACTTATATATATACAAAAAAAACTAAAGGCTCTGTATCTTGCATTTTAAATGTAGCTGGAATTGGTTTGAATTCTTAACTTTTTAAAAAGGTTCAGAAATGGTGATTTTGTCAATTATTTCTTCTTTTTCATAATACCAATTGGTGTTGTATTTCCTATTGACGGAAAGTCTGATTAGTCACCTTACTGACGTTGTAAGGATCCTGCAACACAGTTAAACAATAGGTAGCACTCCAAAAATGCTGCGTCGCCGGAATATTTTATTTGTTATTGTTAAATATGTTTTTTTTTTTCTTTTGTTAAATTTTGAGTTCTTGTTATTGTTAAATTGAAAACCTATTATCCTACAAATTGCAATATTTTTGTCTTGAAAACAAAACTGAAGTGGCTTTCTTGGTAAAAAAAAAAAAAAAAAAAAGAAAGTACCTATCCCAGTGTTTAATAACAGTCTGCAATATGTACCTCATTTCCATTACAGAGGAGATTTCATGCTTCTTGAACTTAGACTGAAATTAAATTAGAATTTTCATCCCACCAATATGAAACAAACTCACATAGAAAATATCTATTATTTAATATCTGCAAGAATCCCACATTACACATCCATTTAATTTACCTCTCCTCTTCCAGAAGAAGCTCCTGTGATTCATATCCCTGCTCTTTTCAAACTGCCCACTTTGCATGTCTTATTCCTCAGCATATTAATTTATGTTGAATCATTACGGAGGCAATTAACTTAATTCAAGAGGAAATTGCAAAACGTTTATGCTGCCGTGACAGTGAAGTGAACCTCATGATTAAGGCCGTCGGATGAATTTCCTCACAGAGTCGCAGACATGAAAGATAGTTTTAATAATGAAGTATGATCGCCTGCGGCTACATTTCCATCAACCTTTTTTGTTCTCTCTGCACCCACAGCCCTCTTTTCTATTTTAAATTCTCTCACCACTTTGAAGGGAAGAAACACAGGGCTGCTCTGACTGCAGGAGTGTTTGTGATGATGTTACATAACTTCCTGTTTGCTTTCTGGAAAACTCTAAGTGTCTGTAAGTGGGCATCTTCAGCCATCATTGTGAGGAAACATATTGAAAAAATACACTATATCATTGGCGTGTAAGACCACCCAGCTGGGATGTGTCAGGGTGTGTCCGAGCGAGGGGCCGGGGGTAAGGGGAGGGGGAGAAAGGGCGCTAAGGGCGTGAGGAAGGGCATACCCATGAGCCCACAGTGCATCCGGCCTCAGGGCCCCATCTGGAATTAGACACAGCCTCTCCCAGAGCAGGAAGAGGGGATTTCAGGGGAAAAATAACACGAAAAGAGGAGAAGAGAGAGAAAAGCCCTCTGTGTTTTTCAGACGGGGATGGAAGATGAAGAACTTCCTCCAAAGATCCTCACTGCCTTAGAAGACACATTTGAACATCAGCAGTTACAAGGAAAGGGAATTGTGCTTTTGCATTGTCAGCCTCCAGGTGGTTAAAATGTTGTTAACTTAAATTTGATAAGATATGATTTTATGAGGGACTGCTTTCTTTAAAGGTGTATCAGACAAGAATTCTTAAGTGTTCAAACCCAATTTATCTGGATTACAATACATGAAAACACATATAATTGGTGTTTATTTTACACAGTAATATATGTCTTTTTATTGAATTGGTCCTGGGTTGCTCAACTTTTCTAAAACCAAGAGGGCTCAGAGGAAAATGGTGGGGAACCTCTGCAATGGCCCAAAGCATCAGTTCACTTTCCATCAGGCAAATGAAAATACTTTTATTTCCAGAACTTGTTTGATAATTTACTTCTCATATAATCACATTTTTTTTCAGTGTTATTGATTCAGCGTATTCATAGATTAAACAAATAACGACAAAATATGTATCAGACAGCTTTTATGTGGTACAAAGGCTGATTTTTGGCGCGTTGCACAGCGCTAGACCTTCTGTTTCCCATGATTCCAGTCATCATGCTAAGCTAATCGAACCAGCTGTAGGCTGTAGCTTCAGGTTTGGGGTGCGTTCTTCTTGAATTCTTATGTAACCCTCAGCAAGGACCCAATAGGCATATATCCTGATTTCTCAATGTTCCCCTTACAAGGACAGAAATAATAAAACAATAATCTGTTGGATCTTTCCTGGAACAGAACTGCCAAAAAGGCCAGAATCACATTAGTGAAAGTGAATTTATTCCCAGACCCTCAACCTAAAACTTAAAGAGAAAAAGGGTGAACATCCAATGAGTTATTGTTTTGACAATTAGGAACAAATCCGTAGCAGACTGTCCTTCATAAACCATTTTTACAAGGTGCAAAAGACCTTGGTTATCTACACAAACACTCACACCCTTTTCAAACGGGACCTCTTATCTCTTCTAAGTTAGAGCCAGAATTGTCTTTCGGGTCCATGGATAACAGACTTTAAATACCCCTTAAATCAGAGGTGTAACAGGATTATTGGGGTATATTTGTTATACAACTTCTTTGTTATTTTTCCCAATTTTACAGAAACAATAGGAAATATCTCCACCTTAAGATACGTTTATTTTCTTAAAAAAATAGCCACGTGAGTTTGATCATGTCTAAAGGCGTCTATCCCATTTCCATAGCACAAGTTGACTGCTTTCAGCTCTATAAAACTCAGGTAGAAAGTAGTTTCCCCTGCACACATGATTCACACACCATTCTTCAGCTAAAAAGAAGCTAGTTAAACCCTCCTCAGTATTGTTTGATAAGTTGGCAGAGGCACAGAGACAGAAGAGGATGATGATGATGAAAGCTTTTGGTGTTGTTGCAATTTTCTAACGTGGGTGTTGCAAGGTTTGGATAAAAATAAATACAAATGTTTTCTGTTCCTGGTTAAGCTTCAGTTATGCTTTAAAGGTTTTGAACATTAACCTTGCAGTGCAGATGGATCTGCCTTCATTGTCTGTAATCATGATGATCCATCTTGCTAAGCAGCCAATTGTAAGCAGCCAAACATAGCATGACCCAGTCAACGTCCTTTGGAGCAGGAAGCGGTGGGAGGCACGAGCCTGACTACAGTAGGAATTGGTTGCTCATACAGAGAATCACATAAATGCTAATAGCTTTCGGAGCAGTAGTATCAGATCTGGACTACATTAGTTAGTGAAAGAAAACCAAACAGCAAACTTCTCTTTAGCAAGGATATTTTCACTCCATTTCAGACATGTTTTGCTTGAAAAAGTGTCTCATGTCCCATTCTTTCCACTGCAGCAGTCGCGCCTGCCTACTAGGAGTGGGAGAAAAAATCTATTCACATAAGTATCGGGATTTTTCGTCTGCCAATTTTTAAATCTTTTTTTTGCCTGTGAAAAGTGAATCATCCCAGCCCTACTGCCTAATATATTATCTGATTTGAATGTGATTGATGCAACCATCATCCAATAACCTGCCTGATATGCTTTTGAAAAGGCTCTGCCCACTCCCAAACACTTTCTATGGGCTTTTCCCCAGATGGACTCGTTAAATATCTTGAAAGTCCATCTGGTGTGTCAGGTTAGCGCCACTTTACAAGATGTCTTTTCATCGGTTTTATCCTTTGGACGCCCCTGAAAATAAGGCCTTAATTTAAGCCTGGAGTCTCATGTTTAGCTCCAGGTTCTGTTTAAAGCATGCAGCCATGCAGTTTACAGTCAGGCTCAAAGTTCAGGGTTGAATGTGGTCGATGAACAGTGCCCTGAAGTGTTAGTTTGTACCAGTGTGTTTGTGTGTAAATTCAGTGCACTGCTATGGGGAAGGGGGACTGCCCTACAGATGTTCTTTGGCTTTTGGGAGGGAGAGAAAAGAGAGGAAGAGAGAGAGAGTGATGTCACATGTATAGTATGTGAGACCCTCGACCCCCCTCCCCTACCCACCCTCCCCTCCTCCTCCCCTCTTCCTCCCACTTGTACTTTTTTTTTTCTCCCTCACATTTTTGTGGGAGCTCCATTTCTCTCTTTTTTTGTGAACTGGGAGACAGTGCTCCTCCCTCTTCCTCTCTCCCCCTTTCTTGTCATTTTCTCTCCCTCCATCCCTCCATCCTCAGCAGATCGTGGGGACGGTCAGTGGTCCTCCTCTTCCTCCTCTTCCTCTCTGGACTCAACAATGGCACACTCTTTGCACCGTGATGAGGCCTTTCAGGAGACGCTTGTCCTGGCAGTGCCATCCTCCTGCATCCCTGCACCCTTCATATAAATGAGACCGCCGGGGGCCACTGAGTCAGTGTGTGAGTGTGTGTGTGATTTGATGGGTGTGTGAGAGACAGAAAGAGTTAAAGATGCTGCAGAGGTTTGACATGTCATCCTCACCTGTGGACTCTGAGGAAAGGTAAGCCAGCTGGAGATGCTGAGGAAGCATAGGAGCACTTGGGCTGTTGATTTTAGTTGGCCAGGGAGTGAATATGAATTTAGTGCACATGTGAAATTAAATATCTAAATATTTAAGCATTAGGTGATGACAGTAATGTAAGGATATGTATGTATAACAGCAGCTTGAAGTTAAAGCCAAAAACAAGTTTCTTTGGGCAAAGTTAGTTGTACAAACATTTTTAGTTTTTTTTTAATTTACATTTAGCCCTTTTTCATCTTTAAAATTCATACTACAATTTCTTGGCAGAACAGTCATAATGTAAAAATAATGTTCTTGTGGCAGCTGAATGTTTGCAGCACTGAAGTCTGTGAAGCAAACCATGTGAAGATTACTTTATTGCACAAAATATTATACTTATAATCCAGGTTTTGCACATCTGTTATCATAGATCGAGAAATTTTTAAATATGGATAATTTAAGTATTTTTATCATGGGGTTGAATGACGTGAATGTCAACAGTACATACATTAGCCACTGCTATTTTGATTAGTTGCCCCTGTAACAAGAGGACCAACAGGGAAAACTGATTTTACATTAAAGCAGTAAGGGCCAAAGCTCATTGCGATTAAATTAATTTCAGTAGAAAACAAACCAAGAAAAAAGTACATTGAGTTTTGTTCACACTGTACCCAACACCACAAAGTAGTAGCAACTTTAAATGGATTGATGGTGAAAAAATAAGGCAATGTAAATGTGCCTGGTGCAATCTACAAACATCCTAATCCTTATTTTTTTTGTCTGTTTGTTTTGGTCTGGCTCTTGTTCAACCCAAATTTCACTAAATTACAAGGAGCTTTTGGCTCCATTCCCATCAATGTACAGAACTGCCTCCATTGCAGTTCTTTCCTGACTGGGGCAGAGCTGATCAGTATTGCTGTGGCTAATGTAGTTACCACTGATTTCAACTTCATACTGCCCCAGTTAAAAAAATACTCAAATATTACTTTTACAAGTTTCATAATTTGAACAATATTTCATGCAATAATCTACACTGCATTGTTTACTTTTGGAAATTTGCCCTAGACTTAATACTTTTACTGTTGAGATGAACCATTTCTTCAGTGCTTATGTCAACATGTTTTGTTGACTTTGATCGTTATTGCTTAGTAAGTGAGCCAAAAAAAAAAGAATTTTACCCAAAGTCAAAATGAATAAAAATACATATCTGGTTATGCCTTTTGTAATTTTATGATTTGCAGCTATTGCAATCTTTGAAGTCATAACCTTATCAATATTTTTTAATTAATATCTTTAGAAACTATTTATGGACCTGCCTTTGCATATATGAGGATTTTTATTTCTTAATTGATGCATTGAAAACATCAGCCTAAAATTAAAACTGCTGGATTTTGGAACACGTACTTGTATTTGAGGCCTTTTTTGGATAATTATATCAAATTATATTTCTCCATACACTGTACCCGAAAGAAATTGTAGTTTTTTCTATTTTTAAGAAAAAGTGGTAGGAAACATCAGCTGATTTGATAACATTTTTACCAAATGGCTTTACAGCTTTTCTCTGTTTTGTCATGATATAAATGTTTGAAACTCTTCTGAGATAAATCTTTGGATACTGGTATTATAGACCCCACAAAGTGTTAACCTCAATAATCAGAAGTGGGAAGGAAAGAATAATAAGAATCACTGCTATAAAAGAATTTATTAAAAGTGTGCTTTTTTCCAACAATGAACAAGCTAAAGCTAAACAGCAGAGCAAAACTCTAAAACGCATTGCAATTCATTTTAAATACCAATTTTTAACGCATGTCTGGTTGTCCCCACAATGCAATAAGAAATGGACCCAGAAAAAGTATCCAGTTTTATTTTGGATTTTCAATAATTTACTGCCCTTGTTGGTAATCCAACAGTTTAAACTTTTTGGTTAGAAAACAAAGCAAGACATGTCTTAAGATAACGTGAAAGTCTTCATAGATAGATTGATTTAACTCATTTTTCTTTGGTTTAGTTTTGATAATTTTCAGATATTACTGATAAGAATAATTTATAATTGCTGTATATGTGAAGCTGTGCTCAGTGTTGGTATGTGTATGAGATAACCAGAATGTGTGTATGTGTGTTGATGATGGTGAGTGAAACCACATGTTGAATGGGAGGGCGAGCGGGGCCGTGTGAAGATTTGGGTCTGAGGCCGAGGGAGGGTCTGCAGCCTGTGTGTGCGAATGCTGGAATTCCTGAGGGACAGGATGAAGTGAGAGATTGAGGTGTTTATGTGTGTGTGTATGAGTGTGTTTGTGTGGGTGTTATAGAGGGCTGCAGCGGGTCACATTTTTCCAGAGATGGGACTCTGCTGCTCTCCAGCTCCCATCTATGAGACTTTTATTCTAACATCCGGTCTGAGGATGGAGCCAATTCCCTCCCTCCTCATCATCTGGCTCATCCTTCTATCCAGTGATATGTTGCCATTTTCATTAGACAGAAGGAATATTTCGGGAGCACTTACAAAACCAAAAGTATATCCCAACCAAAACCTAAAGTTATGTTTGGAGCTTCAGTTTTTATCTTTACCCACCATAAGTCGACCCAACACTACCAGGCAGACTGTTTCACATATTCATGGGATATATTTCAAGTCTGTGTGAGCAGCATCTCATAGAAAGTAACTGAGAAGGGCAGGAGCTTTTGGGAAAATTGGGAGTGAATTGAGCAAATGTTTTACTCATCACTGTTATTATGGGCCAGGCAGGGACATGCAGTCACTTTTTGCCTTCTGCACAACTCATTCACAATAGCAGCGACTGCCTCTCTGTCCTTACAAAGCCCAGAAAAGAAGCTTTTGGACAAACATTTGGTTCAGCTTTGCAGGATGGCTTTACTGAACAATAGACAACTGTCTATAGACAATTAGAAATCTTATGAATCAGGCTGGTTTGCAAGGTTATCCCATGGGTCTTTAGAAGCCAATATAACTGTATAATTAGGTCACTTTCACACCGAAATGTTGGTGGACTCAGTTGGATTTGTGGATTAGATTGCAACATTGTTGATTTTCACTTGGTTTGGCTTGCTTTAACACTTCTCTTTGCCAAGTGGATCAAGCTGTCAAATTTCATGGTAAGCTATGCAAACTGTTGTGATACTTTGCCAAATTCTCCTCCCTTTGGATCCCTTGCTTTGTTTGGTCCTTTTTTTGGATTGTTTTCACACCTACCAAGAACAAAACTCTTGTGTGCTTGGAGGCTAACTGAAACCCCTGTTTTTGGCATACCTATGTTCCATTCTTTGGTTCACACCAGAGCTCATGTAAGCTTTAAGACTACCACAGATGAGCCAAACTTTACCTCCAAAAAGTTAGTTTGATCTTGACCAAAGATAATAGGCTGTGACAGGACCCTTAAAGCAGCAGTCTAGTTCAGACTGCTGGTGAAAACTAAGCAATAACTGGTGTATCCATTTTCGGACAAAGAGAAAAGGTATACAAATAGTCAACCTGTGCTGTCCCACTTTTTGGCACCCCCCTTGAAGGGGCCAAGCATATCAGGCCAACCCAGAAGTTGGAGCTGAAGGCACTGCTGTTGGTCATAGATTTTAATGCAATAGTAATGGAAATAAGCTGTGCATTTAGAGTGATTTGTTCATTGCTGTTGCTGTAAAGAATCCACATAAAGCAATGTTTAACAGAGTACTGGAGTTCTGAAAGTCGCCATTGTTGCTCTTTGTGTACAACCCCACTCTACTTTAGATCCTTTCACTGCGCTGAGATGTCACGCATTTTTGTAGCCAGCATAACTCCCTTACATCCCCGCCCTCAAGCTAAGGTACAGCTGGCAGTGGAAGGTACTGCTCTGAACCATACCAAACTGTACTGAACCAAACCAGACAGACAGTGGAAGCTGCTTCAGCACTATGAATGTTTGGCAACAGGGCACTGAACTCTCCGTAGCAGTATATATGGCTTTACGGCTGGATTTATTCACCAGTTTATGACAAAACAATAAAGATAAAACATTGGCATTAGCACTGACTTCACAAAAATGGATGTAGCAGTGGTAATGTATCCCATTTGAAGTAGACTTGGACTTCTAAAGCCAAAGGATGGTTGTGAAAGTATGTAAACGCTGTAATAAACTAGCTTGTCTTGTAACAGGCAAAGAAGTCAAGATCTTAAGCTGAAGATGTATTTGCATTGAAGAAAAAAGAAACATGACAGCTATCACATGTCCCCAGCACTTATTTAGAAAGTCAGCTGTGCACATCCTCCAGAAAAATACAATGCAAAAGAGAAATTCAGTAAATACTTGACTGGTAGAATCAGTGTAGGCAGAGGGGCTTTGACATCTCTTCAAATGCATTTCTTTGCTTCTTGTGTTTCTTTGTGCTTCTGCCTACATGTTCATCGGGAGGGACTAAGACATGGGAGTCTGAACTGTGGGTGCAGCTTAAGCAACATGAGAACTCTGGCATGTGAGAGCTCAAATATTATGGCAAAATACTTAAAAATTAAATCCTACAACTACTTTGAATTACATAAATGCTTAACATCAAGTTTGCGAACAAAACAATCTAGCTTTAGATTTTTATATCTCAGAAGACTGTTGTGGTTTGTATTATTTGTAAAAATGTTTTTTGTTTTTTAAAAGGCTTGAAAGACAATTCAGGCAGAAAACAGGAGCTGCACTGATTTCATACACTGGTGTGCTACTGAAGTTGGAGGCCTTTTGTTTTCCTTTCCTGCTCTGTCGTTGCCAGCTCTGCCTTGCATCAATTCTGTGCCCTTACTTTTAGCCTAACCAGAACTTAGATGCCAAATACAAACTTAGTAGGCATTTCAGACCATTACAAATAGAGTGTTGTGTTTGAAATATGGACATGAATAGAAATGTTTAAAGATAAAAGATACCTTGTGTTTTGAGACACAGTTATTTAATTAGGCTTAGCATCACCCCAAAGTAAACATTTTTACTAGAATCATCTTTTAGTCGGTCAAAGTCACTCCTTTTCTGTGGGAGAGAAAACAAAGCTCAAACCTTTTTCATCAGAGCACATTTTAAAATTAGTAGATCCACCTTTTACGGATGAATTGCAAAGAAGCTACTGTTAATTTTCTCACCTCATAGGCCACTCTACTGTTTAGTTTTCAATTTCCAAGGAGTACAAAAATATGGTTAAATATCTTTGCAGATCTCTACTGCAAACACTGAGAGTTTGATCAGACTGTCTCAGGGTTTTGTGCAAACATGACTCCCTGCGCTGCTCAAAGTCGTAATGATTTATTGATTAACCTTCTGCTCTGTGCCAAGAGTACAGATAATAAGGCAGAGAACCCTCCTCTCTCACTCATTTCTCATTAAATAAGCAGTTTGTGATTTTAAAGTATACGTTAAACTATAAAATCTGAGTTGGTCAGACAACATTTTCTTTCCAATCTTTGCTCATCATTTTTTAGAGAGCTTACTCAGCTCTGAAATCAACAAGCTTGATAGCAAACTAAAGGATCAGGATACATGAAATTATAGTACAAATAATCTTTGGATGAATCAGCCTGCATTTGTTTACACTGCGATGTTCCAACCAGTCTCACAAACAGCTTAGAAAACATCAACCCCGTCCAGAACAGCTTGATTCAGATCGTGTCAGATCTGCTGTGGCAGCTGAGCCAGAATATCATCATCAGTGTTGTTAATTAATCAATAACATTTAATCACTGATTCTTTTTTATAATGCAAGTTAAACCTCTGAAAATAAAAGGACATCAGGCCAACATGTGTTTTTTATAACTCATAACAGTAAAAAATGAAAGAGATGTATGATAGGAGCATTTAGAAAACTATTTTTAACTCAGCGAAGTTTGAGCTGAAGCAGGGCTAATCTTAAGTAAATGGTTCACTTGCATGCAGTAAGAACAGATTTCACTATCAAAAAATAATGATCAAAGATGCTCATAACAGTGTTAAGACAAGAGAATACAAAGCTAAGAATAATGTCTTACTGTAGAAGAAAGTAGCTTTATCTTTATTTTTGTTTGAACTATATTTAACCAGAAAAGCCTCATTGAGATTGAGAAGCAGAACGAGACACAGCTCAACACATATAAAACAATCAACTCAAAGTAACAGAACAAAAAGCATCTACAACCTGAAGTGTCTTTTTCTAATGACTTTAATCTGCTTTTAAAAGAGTAATAGAGACCAAATCTTTCAGACCCAATTATTCCTGCAGATTCCAGTCTGAAGCAGCAGCATACCTGAAACTTCAAGATGAACTTTGAGGACAGAGAGTAGGAACAAGACTTGATTGAGTCACAGAGCAAAGATTATAGCTTCTGACACACTTCACCTGAATACCGTATGAAGAAAGCAGCTTCAGTAAAGTCTTATCAGTTAGGATATACTGGTGTGAATATGTTGCTTGACAAAAAGGAACGGGATTATTTGTCCACAGACATATCCACACCCTACTTCATTTGACAGCTTTAATATGTCCACATTTTTGTTGTTGAAAGACTCTGCAAACGAAAATTATGCTTGTCAGGTTAGTTGGTGACTCTTACTTTTCCTTCAGTGTTAGAGTGTATATATCTCTCTCCCTCCATGGGTCATCCCTGTGATTGGCTGGCTAACAATCGAAGATGGTTCTGGATCTTGGGTGCATTTACCCAGTGTCAGCTATGTTAGACCCCAACCCCCATGACCCTGATGGGGAAAAGTAGTAAATATCAAGGATGCATGTAAAGGACAAATCTTGTCAAGTTCCTGGTTCAACTGGCAACCTTGAGTAGGATACTAACTAGATCCTTAACAACCTTGACAACTCCATCCGTATATGGTCGTGAAAGACTGTGGCTCTGATGTTAATCCTGAAGTAGCTCAGAGCTATCACAGAGTGTACATCAGAGTGAATAGGTATGAATGAGTAAAAGTAACATGCAGTGTAAAAGTGCTTTAAAAGTCATAAAGACTAATTAAGTCTATTTACCCTTGACTATTGAGCAGAGTGTGAAAAAAACTGAAATTGTTGTGTAAAGAAAAAGAAAAAGAAAAATTACAATTAAATTCAGTTTAGTTCATAAAACATACGTCTTCACCATTGCTTGCATAACTTTTTTATTTGTCTTGTAAAACAAATATTCAAAATGATATTCGAATAAGAAGACAGTGATTTATATATTGTCTCTAATGTTTCTTTTTATGTACACTGTTAAAAAAAATACTAGGTTTCTGTTCTAAATTTCCATAGTATATTAAAACAATGAAGCTTTTGTCGGACATGGCAGGTAATTGTGGGATTACCTTGTATTATTGCATACTGTAAACTCACAGGAATTTACTTGCTACTGAGTTTCAGTAATTACACAGCAGCAATGTTAAATTTCAAGGGAAAATTGTGAGCACTGGACAGCACCATGCTGTAAGTTCATGATAGAACACTGTGCTTTTACAGTTGTGTAGGTTGAGTAAAATTACAATAACGCGGTGTTAATTCACACTAAGGTGATTTTACCTTATATTATTTCTGGGTCATTGTTAAATTAGAGTAAAGTGTTGTATATCTCAGTGTTGAACTGCGAAAAGTACCACAACTACTTCTATTTTTCAAATTTGTTACTCTGAACAACTTTACTACACTGTAATATAATAATACACTTTTTAAACAGTGTATTTCTATTTTCTACACATCCATTATAGGCCAACATGACTGTCTGGTAAATATCCATTTGAAGAAGGCAGTATATATTTCATCTTCCTCATGTGTGCATCTGTTATCCAGGAATTCAAGAATGTGGACGGAGAAGAGTACCACGCAGACATGTCTACCCTGGCCTCGCCGGCCTCCCAGGGCAGCCCGGATGTCTACATCCTGCCGCTCACAGAGGTTTCCCTGCCTGTTGCCAAGCAGCCCTCAAGATCAGGTGAGTCAATGCCATCCATCAGGTAACCAGTCACACCACTGGCTCCACTTTCTATGACCAAACTTTTAAAATGTCATATTGCAAAGTTCTTAAGAGACGGAGATCAGGCTTAAGTTTAAAGGACATAAGATGATGGCCTCAGCTCAAAGACAATGTTTTCATATCTGAAATTATGAAGCCACAAAAAGGGAGTCATGGGTTTAAAAAAAAAACCTTCATGGAAATCTAAAGTGAATATAAAGAGCCGTGAAGTCAAACTTGACTTCCACTTCATTTTTCATTTTTTTTCTGATGGGGTGATCTTTGAAATCCCTTTGCTACATTTAAAAAGATTTGCATGCTCTCCCGGCTGTTTAAAGGGATAAGAAATAAGATGAGTGGCTGGTCAAAGAACATCCAATCATGATATCATTTTTGACGCTCTGTCAGAACTTCACAATTCATGCCTTCAGTCATTCGCTGCAAACTGATGCAAACCTTGCAAAAGCTTTGAAAAAGGGCCAAAGCCTTACACATGCACGAACATTTGAAGGGGTGTGAGTGTAATTTCATAGCGAGACAAGAGAGGGGAGCTGGCATTACTCAAAAGTTTGTCCCCGGAGTGAGCGACGCCCTGATGCCGGCTTCGGTCAGCTGGGCCTCCACCTATCCCACAATCCCTCACTGCAGGTCCCCGCAGAATGAACTCTGTGCTCCTCGGATCTCAAACATCTGCCTGTTGCATAATCAGGTCCAGGCGGCCAGCCTACACTGCTGCTCGTAGGAATGCGAGGCATGCAAGAGCACAAAACCCCAGTGAGAGTATTCCTCTTTCTCTATGTCTTTCTCTTTCTCTCCTCCTGCTGATATGACAAAGGACCTTGTTGTGGACTAATGGGCTGATGCTGCCTGATAAACTTATGACACTGTGGTGCAGTTAGACTTAATGGATCATGCCCACGCAGTTAGCTCTGGAGTCAATCTGCGACAAAGCTCAAATGGAAGATTATGAGCATTTTTGGTTGTCTTGCATGAGACAGATTAACTGAAACTTGGGGAAAAAAAGGTTTTTGATCTGTGAAATTACACAGAGTATATATTCTAAGTTACTCTCTGAGTCATGTTATCATTTTTGCCTGTTTTGGCACAACAACACAGGAAACACTTTCGGAAAAGTAAGTCAAAAATTATTTTCAAGGTAATAAATAGAAGTGCAATTTATTTTTATAGCACCTTACACCTTTTATAGTAAGGTCTTAATTACTTCTTGTCAGCCAGCAAAATTTCCATGGCGCCCAAACCTCTATTCAGCCACACCCCTGTCCAGACAAGTCACGCCCCTTCTGATATGTAGCCACGCCCCCATTGGAGTTTGACCCTAATACTTTAGAAACACTGCTCGAAAATGAGTTGGTTAGCCAGTAAAAGTTAGTTATATGGCACTTTTCACAGGTAAACTGAAAAACATAGTGCTTTACAATAAAAATGGGTCACATGATTCAAGCAAAACTAAAAGCCAGACTGAAAAAAACAAGTTTTCAGCTGTTTCTTTTGTCATCACTAGATTCTGCAGCGTAAAGACAAAAGAAAAGCATTGCATAACCGAGGTGCTAAACGGCCTTTAAAGGGCGATCTCCAGGGTTTGAAGTGTGTGTGGGGGACCATCAGGGGTCTTTGGTTTGATCACCCCAAGACCGTGCAGTCGAACAGGGACACAAGAGGTCTGAGATGTACAAAAAGGCTTGTCCCTAAAGAGCCCTTAAAGTTAGCCCTAAAACCTTTAAATTGATTCTAAAATTGAACGGCAGCCAGTGGAGTGAGGGTAAAACCAGGGTGACGTGAGCTTTCACCTTGTGCTGGTTAAAAGTCTTACAGCTGCTTTCTGCACAGTCTGCAGAATGTCAAGGGTTGATTTACTGAAACAAATAAAAAATGCATTGTAATAATCTGAACCAGAGGAGGCAAAAGCATGAATAATCATCTCCAGTTTAGGCTGTGAGATGCATGGTCTAAGTCGAGAAATATACTTGAGAAGTTTTTTCATCAATTATTTGCAATGGCAATGCTTCAGAACAAAAGTAAGGATTGAACAATACTAAAAACCTGATAGTACAAACCTCGGCCAAGAGCATTCCCAACACTGTTGAGGGAGTTATTGTCCAAAATGTGGAAAACCATTGCCCTATCTTGCAATGGTGACAGAGCCTCTAAAAGTTCCTGGATCTGCATTTTGATTCAGATGCCCTCCAAAATCTTCATCACTTCTTCATTATGACATGACCTACATTCCCTGGGAATGTAATCAAAACCTATTCTTAACTTTCTGAGTTTTCTGGACCACAAACTGACTAACAAACTTCACCAAAAAATAAACTACTTGGCGAAGGAAAATATAAACAAGAGGCATCTATTAATGTCTTTGGGCAGGCTTGGTAGATGTTGCAGTGTTTCCTGGTCTTTCTTTTTTGGGGGGTTTGGAAACCAGCAACACGTCTTACACCACCTGATGATTTGTGCCATTTACATGCCCTCATGTGTTCAGGCAGGGAATCGTGGTAATGTTTCCATTGTGAAATTAGACTAATGAGGAAGTTGTAAAAGGGGGGAGGAGTTGTGCATGAGCACAGTACAAAATACTTTGTCTAATGTGAAAACGCCCCTAGATATCTTGCAATATGGACACATGAAACCAAGATTATTTGTATTTTTTTTTAACTATTATGGATCAGTGAGAAACTCTTCTTCTATGTTATGTGACAGGTCATCTTACAAATGATCTGTCCTCTGAGGATGATAGAAACCAGATGGTATTACAATCATGACAGAGGTCACAGATTCATAACTGCACCTTCAGGACGGACACACCCAGTGATATCATTAGAGAAAAATACGCTTTGTTTTAAAGGCCTGCTTTTGGAGCTATTGCACACAACTGCACCTCACTAGTAAACTGTTTTACTTTTTGGAAGTATTCTGTTTTTACATCTTCTGTTCTTACCATTTGTTGCATTTGTCTGGTCTTCTCTCACTTTGTGGAAGTTGTTTATATACCACTGGGTCAAACACATGCAGTTTGAAGGGCCTTTTAGGGTGATGAAATATTAAAACACAGAGTAGTAGTGCATGGAACAACAGAGAGCATAAAAAGATAACAGAGGCAATAATATTTGTGTGTGTGTGAAACACTGCAAGAGAAGGGCTTGATGATGCCTAAAAGAGAAATGCTGTGTTTCAAGGACTGGCTCTGCTTTAAATGAGCAAAATATATGGAAATAACTTAAATTTCTCTGACATTGCATCACTTTAGTGCAGGGAAAGAAGTTTTAATGCTTCTCGGCATGGGTATGATCAAAGTTTGTCTTTAAAATTGGTTTTTGTTTGATTGTTTTTAAGATAAATTTCCAGCTTTTTGCCTTTAGTTGAATGGGACAGGATAAAGTAGGTAATCAGGGAGAGAGGGTGAGGACTGACATGCGAGAAAGGAGCTAAATCCAAGTCTTCCATAAGAAATTCAGCCTGAGTGCATACGACTAAATCACTGGGACATCTGCTGTCCCAAAGTTTGAGGAAACCTTCAGAATGTCTTTGCCTGTTTACACAGGGTCCACTAACCGCCTGTTTCAGCTTATCTGGCAGAAGTCAACTAAGACCATCCACCAAATATTCAATTTTTTTCCCTTGCAAGTGTTCATTCATTCATTCATTTTCTGTACCCGGCTATCCCTTTCGGGGTTGTGGGGGGCTGGAGCCTATCCCAGCTATCATCGGGCAAGAAGTGGGGTACACCCTGTACCGGTCGCCAGTCGATCGTAGGGCCACATGGAGAGGCAGACAACCATTCACGCACACTCATACCTAAGGGCAATTTAGAGTCACCAATTAACCTAATGAGCATGTTTTTGGTCTGTGGGAGGAAGCCGGAGTGCCCAGAGAGAACCCATGCATGCACGGGAAGGACATGCAAACTTCACACAGAAAGGCCCTCCCAACCCGGGAATCGAACTGTAAGGCACATGCTCTACCAGCTGCGCCACCGTGCCGCCCCCCTTGCAAGTGTTGTGTAGCATTGTTTTCAAAATATTCTACCATACAGCAGCATTACCTCTGAGAAAAGGAATCAACATTACAAACTGAGAGAAGTAATGTGCTTATAATGTCTCCGTAATAGTAAGCAACAGCCCTCTGGTGGGCAACAGAGGTACTGCCGGTGGGTCGCAAGAGTCAATGAACAAATAATAACCACAAACAACATTAAAGGTGCTATGAGGAGAATCTGTTACCAGCGACATAAAGAGTCTGCTACCCATGAGCACGCGCGGTGACTGTCGTAATGCTGCGTTCCAGTAACTTCGGAGCAGGGGGTGACATCATCTCTGACTTATCGGTGCTCCAGTTGAAGTCGGAAAAAAACATGCCGATCTACCAGGCTACTGTTAGCTGTTGATAGCACACCCTGCGTTGTTGTTCACAAATATCACATAAAGAATGTGATTATCACTATGGCAGCATTTTTGTAAATATAAGTCTAACAATACTATGTATACAGCTGATCTAGAACGAGACACCCCAGTCAGAAGTGCAAATAAATTGATTATTACAGGAGCTAAATAACTGTTCACACTGGGGGCATCCATCTTTGATTGTCAACTCGGGGGTGGCGAGGTTTCACCGAGTTCCCAGTAGGAAATTCTGACTTCGGGGGCCATTCCAGTTGCAGTTTCCTACTCGAAACTCGGAAATTCCTACTTCTGACTACAACTGGAACACACCAAAAGACGTGACCCAAGCCAAAGCGTGTGTTTGTTGTGATTCCAAATGAATGCTGCTCGGACCTTCCTCAGAACTCTGCATTGCTTTACAACTTCTTTTTTCAACAACTTACAGGATGCAAAGCGACGAGGTAATGTATCACTTTCTAGTTACATCGCGGTAGTTTTTGATGAGTGACAACAAGAAATTTTTAGAAAACTTAGTATTGTAGTTTTGTAGCCGGCTATATATCGCTACTTACAGCCTGGTGCTCTAAGACTTGTCCGAATAATATAAATTTGCTCTAGTTTTAATTTTCTTGTTCCCGAAGTTGAGTATCCAGCCCTGTCAGACCCGACCACGAAGCTAAGGTACAGCATTTATAGATAACCTATTTTGGTGCTATAGAACTCATCTTAAAGTGTGTATTTCCATCAGGCATATATCTAAAAGTGAGACTTTTTTGTAATTATTTTGAAACTCCTCACAGACCCTTTAATAGTGGATTACATTTTTAAAAAAGTATGACAAAAAAGCGAGATCATGTAACTTACATGTTACTTTTATTGTTTATGTCATCCAGTAAGCTGGACATCAGAATCAAATGTCATAATTAAAATGTTGTTAAATTAACTAGTAAGATCATCTGTTTATGAAAGATACTTTTTTTTATTATGTTGAAATGCTGAGTCAGCATTTCAACATATTGTTCTCCCTAAACTCCATTTTGTTCTTTTTCTTCTTCTTCTTATCCTTATTCCTGAGACTTTGGCACCTTTCACAGGCTTCAAATTTGCACAGATTTTCACAGAAAAAAATTGACATATGCAGCATGTTCAGGAAAAGTGCGCTTGTATTTTTCACAGGTTTAACAGTTATACTTTTTACAGTAAAAAATAATTTCGGCATGTATTTTTACATTGAAATCAATGGGACATTTCCGCAGGTCTGCTGAAAACTTCAGCAACTTTGAAGCTCCATAGATTGGGTATGCTTCCACCTACAGACTTCATTCGTGCTTTAAAAGCTGCACTGACTTCTCAGCTATTTTTACATATCCTCAGCTTTTTGCTGGCTTCAACAGTTTTTTAAATATGAATTTTTGAGCAACACTGAGTTTTGTGATTTGCTCTGGACTTAGAGCGTGTCACGTGACTCATTAGACCGTAGCCCTCCTTCACACACACAAAAACTTCAGCAGAATTATCTTGTCATAACTTCGTCAAACCGTCCTCCACAGACATGATTTATGCATCAAAATGTAGACAATCTTCTTCTCTTACACGTGAAATCAGCTTCAAAGTCTAATCTGATGTCAAATTGTCTCAGTGAGCTTCAGCTTTTGCGGTATGCCGCAAAAGCTTCCATCTGCGGTTATGCAATTTTTCAGCTCCAGGATGTGGAGTGCTTCACTTTGAAGCCCGTTTTTAACTCGCCACTGTGTCAACATTTTCGACAGTACAGACGTGAAATTACAACCATAGCTTCAGCAAGTTCTTGGGATACTCACAGTGCAATCCCTTTTCTGATATCTACCACGGTTTTGGCAAAGTGAGCGTTTGTTTACCCGGAAGTACCGAGCATTATGAGCCTGCTGTATGACACTATACATGCGCACAATACAACTAGGAGAAATATCGTGCTTTCGATGACTCAGCATATTTGGCCCCATAGCCGAGTGGTCAGAACAGCAGACGATGGACTCAAAGCTCGCGGGTATGAATCCAGGCAGAGCCTGTATTATCATATTCTCCATCTGATACAGATTCTTCATTGTAATAGCATATTCAGGCTTTTCTTTGCACTCTCAACCCCATTCCAAATAAATTACACTGACTGGCCACTTTATTAGGTACATCTACAAATATCACCACGTTGAAACATGTTACAAAACAGTCATTTTCTGCTTTCTTAACTGCAAACAGTTTTTCGTGCACTTTTCACTATCTGCTACAGTTTCTGAGATGTGACTGTTGAAGGAGCATCTACTTTTGCACATTTCTTTGAAGTTAGAGCGTGGTCACGTGACCTGCACACCTGACCTCCAGTAGCTATAATGTTCTGCAATTATTTTTATTGCACATTTCACACATTTTCAGCCATGATTTACTGCTTTCAACTATTCATGTCACATTTTCAACTTTCTTTGCATTACTTTTAGCAATTTCATTTCACAGTTTCAGCAGTCACGCTCAGCATTTCAACGCATTTCCTTCATGCAAATGTAAATTCTCTAGTCTTTCATTAACATTCTTTCATAAAATTTTTATCTTTCATAAAAATGAGGTTATTGAATAAATAATCCATGGCATATATGACAGTAAAGTATGGCAAGAGAAAAAGCAACCGAAACCAAGATGGTGGAAAAAGTGTGAAAGTATGACATTACAATGATCATTAGTTTATATTGTTGTTTTTTGTTTGTTTTTTTTTTAACCTCGATAGTGATGCAATGAATTATTCGACATATTTATGATTTTAGCAATAAATCGGAAGAGAACACATGAAATAAATGATAATGAGTTATTTAAATTCTGTGCCTGAAGATTGCACCAGCCTAACAGGTGTTGAATGCTCTTTGAACTTTATAAATATATTTTCAGCTATGTTAACATGTCAGTAAACCCCAACATCTTCTGAAACTATACTTGTAAACTTGCAAAAATCATTGTGGGTAGCCAACTGTGTTCACACTGTCAGGATGTTTCAGGCCTTTTGTTTATGCGTGGAAAGCTACACCGGGCTCAGGGCCATATCTGGAACAACGGGACCTTGGTTTTGATCCTCTACAGGTCCTAGATTTTATACTTTATCAATTCCTGAGCACTGAGGTAGACCCAGAGTTCTTAGCTGTTATGATCAAGTCTTGTTTCTTCCAGCCAATGTTCTCATCTCCTCTGTCATCCTGCTGTGTATGGGACTTGTTGAGGGATTATGTGACTAGGTGGGGTTCCTCATATGAGACATAAGCACTGTAAGAGCTTGGCTCGGTCTAAAGCCTGGTCCCCATGCAGGAGCCGCCCTGATACAGCTGTTCAGTGCTGCAGGCTGCATTGTAAAGACTAATGGAGCTCACACCCAGCCAGAGGAGACATGTAAACAGCTACACTTAAGTGAAAACACACACTGAAGGCTTATCTGCTCTCTCTGTGAAGAAATGGATATATACATTTTACACAATGAAAGAGTTGCTATCCACGTTCTCCAACCTTTTACAATGAAATGGATCAAAAAATAATTTAGTGGTCATTATCAATGTTGATTATTATCATCTCAGAAAAATAAATTAACTCAGTAAATGATCTCTTATGTTAAGCTTGCTGTAGCCCATTGAAACCATTGTTGTTCCTCAGGTCCTGGATACTGCTGAGTGTAGCTTTCCTCCTCTCGGTGATGTTAAATAAGGACACCACTACTCCTTTGAACGTCTCATTTTAGTTTTAAAATCTCTCGCACATCGTAGTGGACAAGTCAAGTTTATTGTAGCATTTGTTAAGCACATTTCAAGTCTAGAGTTTGTCTAAAGTCAATTTGAGACAAACATTTGACATATCAACGCTTCTATTGTATATAAAGTCCAAAGGTCATATAGACACATTCATACAATGACCACCTTAACCAGCTAATTCACTGCACGAAAACAGTATAAGAAGTTCTAGTTATGCAAAATCAAATTTCTTTGACTCAAATGATGTTAGACTGGGTTTGAGGAGCAGAAGAACATGACAACTTTTACTAAACTCTCAGTTCATGGAGAAATGTGCTACACTTTTCAAAAAAATGCCCCTTATTTTTCCTTCCTGGTGTTTATTATGTTATAGCAATACAGCCTCCACCTGCTAGTTTTCTTTTTTTCACAGGTTGATTCCATTATTGTATCAAAAAGTTCCCTTTACACTCGCCATTTTAACCTTATTTGAGCAGAACTCTTTATCATAGCTCCTTGTAGACTACCCACTCCCTCTGATCCAAGCACATATTATCTCAAATTTCCTTTAAAAAATTGTGACATAATTTTGAGCACATATTTTCCACCCCTTACTTACAATAATTCTTAAATTTAGAGAAATCCTTTCTCGACATGTCTTCTTGTGGAGAGCATCATGACTCCTACAACAAAGCATTTGGTAGTACAAAGTCAGGAAGTCAGAGAGGTCACATTGGGCTATTTTGAGTGTATATGCCCTTGAGTGAATTTTGCATATCTCATCTGCATTACTCAGTATATCTATGCACAAAACAACAAAGTCTGCAGCATTAGTGTGTTATTCAGTGTGTGAAAACTGACAATTGTGATTATACTACTATTAATCAGCGCTGCTTATCCCTTACCTGACCCATGTATGCAGAGGAGGACCATGCAAATTCCACACACAAAGTCAAACAAGAAACTTTTTGCTGTGAGGCACGTGCACTTACCTGCTGTGCCTCAATGCTGCCCACATTATTCAGTGATACCCAATACATGAACCCACAAATGTGACCTCTTAAAGTCAACATTACAGGTTGCAGGATACTTGAAACCACAGTTGTGTCCCTGTGTCTCAATCATGCTTTGTCCTGCTTACTTGAGACACACTGCATAGCTCTGCTTACTTCCTCTGACATTTTTATTCTTGACATGTTGGGAATTATAAACACTGCTATACACAAGGTTAATTCACTGAATAACTAACACCTATTTCTATGATATGGGTGAAAAGCTGTTAAAAGTGGCCTTCCTGGTTTAAGCAGAAGTTGTGAGCACCTAGCACTGCCAACAAGAAAGTTCATTTTCAACAGATTTGATTCCACCTATGTAAAATGTATATATGAAATTGAAAAAAAAACATTATTGATTTGTTTTGTGAATTACCTAACACTTTCCAGTTTTTTGTTCAATAGAGTCAAGTTTTGTACTTCCTGATTACTCTATTTTCAATTCAGTTGAAAGCCTGTTTGGTGGCACCAAAATCAAGTTAGCATGTTGATGTAAAACCACATTAAACCTCCTCCCTCTCAGAGCACACACATGCACTTTTCATCTGTGCAATAACATTACAGCATCACTCTTATTCATCAACCTTTAATCATCATTATGCTACCGTTTCAAATTGAGTTACCTGGCTGGGCCGTGAGTGAGTATGGATGGTTGTTCAAAGAAATCACCTCGGCAGACACTGCACTCAGATGAACTGGACGAGGAGAGCGTAATGTGAATTCCATTAGACTCTGAGTGCTTTAGCCCCGGTGCTTCTCGCTGCAAAACATTTCCTGGATACTATACAGATTAAGCTCCTCACATTCCTCAGAGAGAAAGATGCTCAGCAGAAAACAGCCAAGGAAAAAGCAGACAGACGGACAGACACAGTGCTGCTGTCAGCTGGGGATCAAGTTAGAGGATTGGCTGTGAGGAGAAATGAGAACATAGTAAAGAGATTTAGGGGATCTCCTTTGTTACAGTGGATATTAAGAGGTATAAAAGGGAGGGAGGTAAAGTCTACTAAGTACTGAGTAACTTCTTATGTTCAGGATTTAGTTAGTGATTTTTGTTTTGTGTGTCAATTGTTAACTATTGTTGTGAAGTTGCTGAAATATTGTAATACCACCATTAACTCATATGTCTTTTAAAAATAATAAAACTGCTTTCATTGTTACTTGGTATCAAACTTAAATAATCACTTAAGCATTAAATCATTACTTTTACCTCTTTAAATACTAATCTACTCCAGGTTACCCATCTTTATACCAAGTTGAACATTTTAGTGAGACTTATCACAAACTTATCACAAATCATCATGATATCACTTACAGATAATACTGTTAGCTTAATAAAGAAATACATTATTGCCACTGGATAGTCACCATTATTTATGCAGTAATGAAATCTAAGATAAAGCCCCTGTAGAGATTAAAAAGGTGGGCCAAATGGAGCTATAATACATTTAGTTGTAGTATTTTTAGTGCATCATATTGTATCCCTCACTCCATCTTTTGCTGAGACTCCTTTTTATAGAAAAAAGTTACTGTTATTGGGATACGTTTTTGAGGGATTTCAAACTGAATTCATCTTTATGAACTCAAATTTGAGCTGGCTCACTGGGCTTCAAGCTCAATAAATCAAACACAACATCCAACTCCTAAAACCATTTTTGTGTTCAGCAATGTAGCTAAAGAACTGCAAACTGGCATCTCCATCAAGAAACAACAATGTGCATTACCTATTTTATGAGTTTTTTGTAAGATCCCTAAGTTAAACATTCAAGAATAAGAATATTAGACATTACAAAAGCATAAGAAATGATTTTAGTAATTATCAGTGCTGTAAATTAGGGGCACTATTGGCATAACCTTATATTGGATGGTAGCATATTGTGATATTAATATGTTGAAATACTGAGATATTCTTCAGTTTCAGTTTTCATACTCAGAGATTCTACATCCATTCCATTAAGAAGTGAAAATGTAACTTCTACTTCTATTACTACAACAACTACTACTTCCACGACTACTACTACTACTACTACTAATTACTAGGAATGCTGTAAGAGCACAAACCTCAGCTAAGGCATTTCAAACACTGTTAAGTATCTTGGAAAATGACGAAAACTGACTTTTCTCACGTGCCATCGGCAACAATTCCAGAAAATGCCATCAAAATACATTGAGAACTTTTTAAGTTATTATCAAAAATGTGGAAACTGCCCTATTTTTCCATAATAAATTCTTAAGATCACCACAAAAATTGAATCACTTTTTTCTTATGCCATGAACAACATTACTGTAAATGTCACAAAATTTTGCTCTTAGTGATCTTGCTCACAGACCAACAAGAAACAAACTGACAAATGCCAGCAAAAAAAATAAATAATAACCTTCTTGGTGAAGTTGATATATTTTTTTGAACTGCTCCTTTTAAAAATACAGGCTGTTACTTAAACATAACAGAGTAGTATGCAAGTTTAGTTATCTGTTGATTTCTTGCTAAGAAACAAACATACAAAACAAGATTTATTTCATAGTTGGATAATAACGTTGTTCTTTAGACTGTATACAAAACTAAATATTGTAGTATTAGTACTATGAGTATTTAAGGTTGCCATCATGGTGTAGGTGTGACAGAATGCTTGCCACTGTTGTCTCTAAACCATGGTTCATTCTTATGTCATGGAGCTGCTGGATAATAGCCCCAGTGTGTGTGTACTAACTGGTCCTAACTGGTGCCATGCTGCCCTACGCAGACACACAATGGTTCTTATTCTGCTTTGGCCTGGAGAGAGCAGGAGTGGGTATAAGGAATGACCAGCCTGGGGAAGGAGACGGGGGTGTCCAATATGGCTTCCACACAGTAATGGGACTGTGTGTCAGTCTGGAGGGGGACGACAGCACCACAAAGATGTGTCTGTCTGACTTTAAGTGTCATTGTGGGAGACACAAAGAAGGAAAGAAGGGATGGATGGATGGAGGGAGTCGAGGGGGGGTGGGGGTGCTGCCGTCAGTCCCGTTTCATTTGGCTGAGCTGGGACAGGACGGTCTGTCGGGCGTGTGCAGTGCACAGGAAGGACGCAGGTCATCAGGGGATGCTGACAGAGATGCATGATGGGTCCAGAGGACAGTCAGATCGGTGCCAGAGTCAGCTCAATGCAGAATAAGAGAAATATTTGTTTACTCTGGAAATATGGGTAACATACACTGGCATGTTCGGATATTAAGAAAGGCTGAATAACACTCGATTGGAGACAGGATGGATTCCTACAACCTGCTTTTGGTGCGTTATCTCATGTTTCTGCTACATTTATGTTGTTTATTCCTATTTAAGAGGTCTGGGACTAGAATCCTTCAACACAAGGGCTTACTGTGTCCTTGTTTTTGCAATTTAAAAAAATAACTTTAAGTATTTGTTGAAAATTAAGTTCTTTTGTTGATCCATTTAGCATGTATCCATGATTTTAAAGAGTGATCCATATTTTGATCATTGGTATTGACAGCATGTTGTTGTGTTGAGTCAGAAATGTCCTAACATTCTTGTAACTTCATTGGAAAGTTGTACTGATGATGAATCTGAGTGAGAATATTTCTTCATTTATTAATTTTTCCTGTGCATCTTTCTTGTTATTGTCTATTAACAATGGCTTGCCAAGGTGGAAGTCGGCTCTTGACATAAAATGGAGAGCACAGCAGAGGTTGTTGTCAACCAAACAATCCATCTATCAAACTTTATGAATTGATTTATTACTTTTTCTTTCTCTGTCCAGGATAAGTTTGAAGATAGGGAGTTTTGTTGAGCTTTAAAGTACTTTTTTATGCTAAATAAATCTCTACAGTTTATTTAATGCAGATGAGACAACACATGCCAGAGTGGCCAATGAAACCTAGATAAAAGACGCATCATTATTTTCATTGAACATAATATATGAATTACATTTTGCAAAAGAAGTATGTTTTGGTTGTATGAACTTAGTGTCAAGAGACTAGGGTTGGCCTCCACGAGAGAAAAGATGAAAGCAGTGCATTGTTTTCTCTGTTCAACTAATGTGGGAGTAAGGGGCATCTTTGGCCAAAAAATGTTGCTGATTATAAAAAAAAACTTCAGTCCAAACCCCATGCAAGAGAAAGACAACATAATTTGCATCTAGATATCAACTAATAAGTCTCAATTCTATAGGTGGCAGCTGCAAGCCAGTTAAGTCTTTCAAGTTTAACTAATAATACTGAAATGTTTGAAATATTAAATAATGTTACTCAGAGAAACATGAAAATATATTCGTCATTATTAGACATATGATACTAACTACTAACTAACTAACTATATCTGAGTGGTGTGAAATCACACTGGATCATAAAAAATATACTGCAAAATTACTAGCCTTTCGAACAGAGCAAATAACTAAATAAGGGTGGTAAAACCATATTACATGTTCAATAATATACCTGTTGTCAAAACTTGCCTCTGGGTGCTGTCAAGTATAAAGTTATTTTTAATTTATTTTTTTTACTAATGTTGTTTTATATTTTGGGGTGAACAGGGCAAGAACACTTTTTCACAAACTTCCATACTACTCTTTCTTTTATCATCCTCTGTCAACACAAACATGTGAAACACTGAGCATGTGAAGATTTCAAAATCTAGCTTGCTTATCATTGCTCCTCGTTAAGCTGAATTTCACTCCCAGAGTATGTGTTCTGTTGGATTAATTCAGAGTGGGGCTGTAGTTTTTTTTCTGTCTATACTTCAGTTTTGTCTCTCCATCAAACACAGCTGTCTGTCTGTCTGTGAGCCTATCCATCTTAAACAGGATTCTGATGTTTAATGCAGGCACACACTGTAACTGCAATATATAACTGATGATAAAAATAAAGATTAAAAAAAGCCTGTTTCATGTTATAAAGCTGGCTTTATAATGCATGCAAACTTTCTGTGTCTATAAATGCAGGGTCCACCATCATTTTTGGTGTCCTAAAGACAGGAACATGAAAGATTTGCACTATAAACAGTGAGAACACATTTTAAACACAACTGCATCAGCAGGAAAATGTGAAAGACACCTGCACTGCACACCAAACTGCTTTGTGCAGATTTGATTGACTTTTTAGTGTATTTTGGACTTTCCAGCTGTATTTATAGGGGTATTTCAATTTTTTTTTTTCAATTAGATATTAGGTACTTGATGGTCAGTGAAGAGTGTGAAAGGGCTCCTGGCAATGCTGTGCCTTTAAGGAGAATGGGCTAAGACCACTTGTAAGGTACATTGCTGTTGGCAAGCACAATTAAGTTGCACAATTGTGTGAGTTTGAAAAAAAAAAGGCTATAAACTGTGTTTGGTTAAATATTCGATCATGGATAAGTTTCAGGGCACTTTTTCGGGATGTCTTTGTGTTTGGAAGCAAAATCCTGTGTGTTCTTCCACCTGAGTAAATTGACCTGCTGTTTCTCTCCATGGACTCAGGAAGACACAACAAAGCAGTGGACACCCAAAATGAACCAAAAATGGCTTAATTTTACTCAGGTGACAAGGACTTCCTTTTACTGAATGCACAGGGCTATCTTTATGAACTTGAAGGAGAAATTCTGTAGAACAAGATTCAGAATCAGTTTGCACAGGCGGAAGAACACGTAGCCATTTCCTGCCTCATAGAGTAGTGCCAGACACAGAGACTTCCTTGAGGGTGAATAGAGCATTATTAATTTTAATCCAACCCTACATTCAACCAAAGTTTTTGGTCTCTCTGTTTTTTGTTTTTTAAGTCACACAAATATGTAAAACAACTGTGCCCACCAAACACACTGTACCTACCAGTCTTTAGCTTTTTCTTCTTGAAGGGGCAGTGGTTCTGGGGACTTCTCAGCCACGCCATTGATTATTGTCAAGTAACTCATACAACCCAATTTCAAAAATACTGAACTATTCCTTTAAAGAGCCTTGATAGGCACAAAGGGCACCAGATCACGTTATGTTGCTGTAACACTTGTCAGTATAGTTTATATTTGTTTGTTTCTAAATGCTAGAAACGCTGCTGAGCGCTGGAACTGAAATATAACAATGTTGTTATGTTTAAATGAAATAAATTTACTCGAGTGGCTGCTGTTGCTCCTGGAATACTGTGACAAATACATTCACATTCTGGAAACATGTTGGCATGATCTTAAAGAGTCAGCTGTGATTAGAAGAAAAAATGGCTGCTTAACAAATGGCAACAACATCACAAAGTGGAGCATGATATCCATCACAGTAACACCTTTCCTCCCTTCTGTCTCTCCAGTCCAGCTCCTGAAGTCATCAGATCTCAGCCGCCACAGTCTGCTCTACCTTAAAGAGATTGGGAATGGCTGGTTTGGAAAGGTAAGCTCACTTTCACATTTCACTCTCCATAACTTCCCTCGGGGTGTGTGTGATGTGATAGTCGCTCCTGCTGCCCGTGCAGCTTCCTGCCAGGTGGATGAAAACGCAGCATCAGTGACTCTCGCACCACGCCTGTTAAGTCTTTGCTCTGATCCTGACTCTGTTTAGAAGTGAGTCGGGTAAAAATGGACGACACGCTGTAAAGTCAGAGTGTGTAATGTCTTCCTGATCCTCTAGCCTTTGATGTCAGCTCTCTCACACCTGTTAGACTTCACCCATGAGGGACTATTTTACGCTGGTGAAATTTTAGTAATAGCCTTCTTTCTGCAGGCGGAGCAATGTGGAGTGGTTTTTACTACTAGATAACATGTTTTTCTTGTCGCTGTCTTTGTTTTTGTCTGTTTCTCCTCTTTTTTTCACTTCATTCACCCATGAACTCACATCAATCCTCCTCATCCTTGTGTACTCTGGCTGGGTATGTCCATCTGTTTCTCTACACTTTTCTGCCCCTGCTCTGTCTGTTTATCCACACATCATGCTTTATGTGTTTTTTTTTTTCCACACCAATGTCCATCTCTACACGTGTCTTCCCCTTGTGTGTACATGCCTTTATCTGTACCCTTTCAGGTTCTGCTGGGGGAGGTGAACACAGGCCTGAATACCACCCAGGTGGTGGTGAAGGAACTCAAGGCCAGCGCCAGTGTGCAGGACCAGATGCACTTTCTGGAGGAAGCACAGCCTTACCGGTACACGTGAACCTCTGTCACTTATCACCTTTTTTCTGCCTTTGTCAACAAAAGTATAGAGTCATGGAAATAAATACAATCACTGCTTAAGTGTTTGAACCCTGCAATAACATTTCAAAAGCTTGTTTTCAGTCATTGTCAGTACAGCATGATGTCATGAAATTACAGTAAATCTCACTGAATCACTTCAGCACAGCTAGAACACAAGAGTAAAGATCCAAGATCCATCAAGAAGCCATTTGAGAAAGTGAAAAATGCATCTCAGGCTTTTAACTCATTTAGCAGCCTTAAAAATATATCATTCAACATCCTTTACATTAGAAACTAGAAAAGCACTCTGAGAGCGCAGTCCTCAGCCATATTGTGATTTTTACCATAAATATTAGTCCTACCATTATTTCATGTAAATATTTAGATTCCGTGACCATGAATACATACCATTAGCAATTGGATTTATGATAACTATTTTAGTTCAGTAGTTATTCACAGAAATCACATTTTTCGCCATGGCGGCCAGACACTGATCCAGATCAACACTAAAATTGAATCACTTCTTCCTTTTCCCATGCTGAACATTTCCTGAAAATTTCATCAAAATCCATCCATAACTTTTTGAGTTATTTTGTTCACAGACAGACAGACAGACAAACAAACTCTCCCGAAAACATAACCTCCTTGGCGGAGGTAATAAAACTTTTTTTCAAGAAATAGTGACAGATAAGTTTTTAAAACATGACTGACATCAGGTTCTTTAACTCATTAAGTTCCCAAAGTCATTTTTTCAATGTTGACCATGGGACAAGAAAGAGTTGATGAGATTCAGACGGTGATCCAAATCCTGACTCAGATGCAGAAATTACTGTAAGGATTTGTTTCATTGGGAAATGGGGAAGTTTGACATATTTCACTAATAACTCATGTTCTCCACAGATTTTGATTTAATCTTTAGGTAAACATGTTCATGGAAAAAAAGAGACAAGTTATTACATTTTGGCTGTGACTCGAACTTAAATGTAGATCCAGAAACTTTTTTCTTGTGAGATAGGAAAACTTTGCTAGATATTCACATACGTACATTTCAATAAGTTCTCAGATCACTATTATCAGTCAAGGCCCAACGAAGGGTGATTAGATTTTGTTGGTGAAAACAGTTTTCCACATTCTTGAAAATAATTTGCAAAACAATAATGGAAATGGCTTGGCACAGGTTTGTGCTCTTGGAGCAGTTCTTGTTTCTTTTTTTCTAAGGACAAATTAAAGTGATGTCAATCATAATGTCTACATGACAGGCTCAGTAATTACTCAATTTCATTAAAGTTTATTTGTGCAGTTTATCATCAGAACTAATTAATCATGTGTACTGTAAGCTATGTTTTTCTTACTGGGTGTCATATTAACCTAATGAGGGCTCTAAAAGTCTTATTTATTTAGTCATTAACATGCTTTGATCTACTTTGTTTAAAGATGGATATTTATGCTTTTACCCAGTTTTTTTTAGTCAACAGGTGGTCCTACATTTCAGTTTAATTTGATTTTAATGTTGATGTGCTGAATATGTATTTGCTGCAAATCTAATTGCGTTATACAATTCCACCATAGTGCATAAACAGTGCTTCTTTCAGCTGCAGACACCAGAGTATTAACCACAAGTGATTTGACTTGGCAGCCATGAGAAGAAACATCATTTCCCATCTACTGAAAACATGTAAAATAATCCGTTATACAAAAGTTAAGAATGAATTTTGATTACATATACGGGGTATGATGGGGAGGAATTAAATGATTTTGGTGGTTATTCGAATCTAGAAATGGATCCAGAGTTGTTTTTAAGGATTTGTTGATATTGTAAGATAGGGCATTTTTCCATAATTTTGACAATATCTCTCTTACTTGGAGAACTTGTAGTTTGATAATGGTTTCTTTTTGCTTCTGTTTAGCAGCAGAAAGGTTTTACTATGGTAAAAATTAAATTTGCTTTCTGCATAATGATGTCAACTTCTGCCTCTCCTACAGCACCCTGCAGCACCCAGCCCTGATGCAGTGTTTGGCCCAGTGCACCGAGGTGACTCCCTACCTGCTGGTTATGGAGTTTTGCCCACTGGTGAGTATCCAAACCCACAGAGCAGGTGTGGTTAGGACGGCTTCCAGAGTGTGTTAAAAAGATTAAGTCTGAAGTTAATACACCCTGAGTGCAGAGCGGAGTGCTGACCAAACCCAGCTGGAAATCTGTCACCTCATTTCAGGGTTTCTACAAAACCACTGTGGTGTGAATGTAACTTTGCTGCTGAGTGTTTTCACTGTAGGCTGGGCCACATTTGGTTCATAAAGTTTATTTAATAATTCACAGTGACGCACATGCTGAACTGTTCTCTCTAAAAGCCCTTGTGAAGTTTTTTGACCTTTGCTTTCAGAGTCTGTTTTACATCCTTAAACTAATTTGGAACATTAAGAGGATGAAAAAGCGCCTGTAATATTTAGGTTATGGAGTTTTATTGCTAATAACTTTGGGCGACAGGAACATAGTTGGCAGTCTCGGTAAATTCTTTGGCAGTGAGCTCAAAGTCACCGATATGTCACCCTTGTATCTCTCAAGCTGCAGCATTAAAGCCAGCATCAGCTACACTGTGTCCATAACTAATGAAGATTCATATTTATAGTTTTGTGTCAAGGTTGAAGTGATTAGGGAATTAAAACTGTCTACCATCCTTTTCACATCCATCTCTTTGATTTTTATACATGAATTGATATATTTACCCTTTAAAAAGATGTTTACATGTAAATTATGATGGGTTAAGTTCCAAAATAACACATTACACTTTTTAAATAACATTAAAACTCTATTGTTTGTCCAAGCATATCGTATTTGAGCTACCATATCAACACATCAGCTGAGTGTTAATCACTGTAGGGTATTCCTTCTTTCAGTGTGATGTTAGGGGGATATATTTTGAAGTTTAGCTTTATCTGGCACTTGACAATAGTCAGTAAAGTTACTGTAAGCGCTCCCAGCAGTGTTGTACCTTTAAGGAGAACAAGCTCAGACTACCAGTAGGTACACTGCTGTTGACCGTAACTGTTTCTTTGCATCATTTTGTGATTTATGTTAAAAAAAAGCCATGATGAAATATGCTGGGTCGAGTCTTTGATTGTGTAAAAAGATTCAGAGTGCTCTATTTATCTGCATTTGGCATTATTTTAGGATGCAGCATATGGCTGTGTGTTCTTCCCCCTGTGCGCATTGATTCTGTTGTTACATTTTAGTCCAGCTTGTTAAATCAGATAAATGTATTCCTTTGTTACCTAAACTTGTGATCATCAACAAGTTTCCCATCTGAGCCCCAAAATATTATCAAATTTTGAAAATATGAGGTAAACAAATTTGTTGAGGTTTGGAGGGTGTCTATTGTCTTTATCATTATGAACTACTGCATATAATTATGAATATAACCCCCCCCCCCCAAAAAAAAAAAAAATTACAACTAAAACAGTTTTATTAGGAATAACTGTATGTTTGACATCTGAAAGCCAATCTGAGCCACTTTTAACCAAGGAAACATGGACTTTCAGGATCAAAACCAAAGCTGACAGCCCCAGAATTTGCTCTCTACTTTTCCAAAATCTCTACCAACACTTCTACAAGTGTTACGTTGTAGATGAACACCATGCTATCTGGTATCCTCTGTTGTCCACTATCAGCAAGCATCATAATCCTCTCCTTCAAGTAATGACTTAGTTAACTCTCTTATCCCAAGTCTTGAAACACAGTCATGAGGTATTTGATCTTCCCTCCTCAAAATTGAATGACTTGTTTTTTGCTAGCTTGGCTTGCTTACTAACTTCTTACTGAAATTCAGAGCATTACAATTAATGAAGCCTGATTTTTAAAGGTAAGCTAACATATTCTAATTGGGCAATAATATAGCTTGAAGTGGTTTGAGCTTAGATTTACTTTATAATTTGTTAATAAGTCAAATTCAGGGGAACAAGTAAAACTGGCTGGTTAGCTTAATAACATTTGGTAGTTTAATAACACTCATACAGTGCAAGTACTCAAGCACAAGAGAATTTATTTGTTATTTTTTGCTTGCTAAAACTTTAGACCACATGATAATTTAAGAGCATCCAAATAAGCATCCTACTTCAATAATTTAAAAGGAAAAACAAAGGGAAGGCTTTTATTTCTTGTATAATGTAATTTGTAGAACATCTGCCAATGGGGCACATACAATGTATTTGTTTAATGTCTCCAAATGACTAGGCTGCTACTGAAATTATTTGCATCTCTCAACATGTAAATTTGCCAGCTCCGTATGTTTTGGCTGCCATATGCAAAACAAGCTGGATTTTCTACTTTTTATGTTATGATGCATTAGGCCTGTGCTCAAAATATCGATACAGCAAAATATCGTATCACACTCCTTTGGGATACGTGTATCGATACGGATTCTACAGAATCGATACGGCCTAAATATTTTGACAGTTGTTGTAAATACACTTTGGGTAATGTTAACAGTGGCACAGTTCAAGGTAGAAGACGAGCTACATAATGAAGCATATGTTCTAAATTTGAACTTAGGTCTACCATCTTTTAGGATCTGAATTTTTGTCTCTCAAGTTGTAGAACCACTTAAAACTCATCCTTGTTCTTTTTCTTCTATAAGAAAAAACTAAACTTGTCAAGAATTTTGCTCAGTGTTCACAATTTACATGTATCGGGATACGTATCGTATCGTGAAGTTGCTGGCAATACCCTGCCCTATGATGCATATTTTTTAATCTGTTCTAGTCAGGCAGATGTGACCTTCTATAAATGTAATTACATATTCTGACATGAATGAAGTCCAAAAATCTTTCTTATAAATGTTTTTTGCAGTATTTACCATCCAGATGGTCATTAGATGTTTAGAAATAGGGTCAAAAATACTAAATATTTAAATGTTGCATGCATCTTGGGATCTGAAGTTTTTAGTTGATCTTGTCTAATTCTCTGCAAGATTACACACATATACTCAACAAAAATATAAACGCAACACTTTTGTTTTTGCTCCCATTTTTCACGAGATGGACTCAAAGATCTAAAATTCATTCCAGATAAACAATATTACCATTTCCTTCAAATGTTGTTCACAAATCTGTCTAAATGTTTGATCGTGAGCACTTCTGCTTTGCTGAGATAATCCATCCCACCTCACAGGTGTGCCACATCAAGATGCTCATCAGACACCATGATTAGTGGCACAGGTGTGCCTTAGACTGTCCACAATAAAAGGCCACTCTGAAATGAGCAGTTTTGTCTCACAGCAAAATGCCACAGATGTCGCAAGCATTGAGGGAGCGTGCAATTGGCATGCTGACAGCAGGAATGTCAACCAGATCTGTTGCTCGTGCATTGAATGTTCATTTCTCCACCATAAACCGTCTCCAAAGGCGTTTCAGAGAATATGGCAGTACATCTAACCGGCCTCACAACCGCAGACCACGTGTAACCACACCAGCCCAGGACCTCCACATCCAGCAGGTTCACCTCCAAGATCGTCTGAGACCAGCCACTTAGACAGCTGCTGAAACAATTGGTTTGCATAACCAAAGAATTTCTGCACAAACTGTCAGAAACCGTCTCAGGGAAGCTCAACTGCATGCTCGTCATCCTCATCGGGATCTTAACCTGACTCCAGATCGTCGGGATGTGCTTGACCGGCGTATATGACAACATGTACCAGTTCCCACCAATATCCATCAACTTCGCACAGCCATTGAAGAGGAGTGGACCAACATTCCACAGGCCACAATTGACAATCTGATAAACTCTATGCAAAGAAGATGTGTTGCACTGTATGAGGCAAATGGTGGTCACACCAGATACTGACTGGTTCTGAGTCCCCAGACCCCCAGTAAAGTTAAAAAATGCACATTTCAGGGTGGCCTTTTATTGTGGACAGTCTAAGGCACACCTGTGCACTAATCATGATGTCTGATGAGCATCTTGATGTGGCACACCTGTGAGGTGGGATGGATTATCTCAGCAAAGCAGAAGTGCCACTATCAAACATTTAGACAGATTTGTGAACAACATTTGAAAGAAATGGTAATATTGTTTATCTGGAATGAATTTTAGATCTTAAAGTCCATCTCATGAAAAATGGGAGCAAAAACAAAAGTGTTGCGTTTATATTTTTGTCGAGTGTAGTTCCAAATCTGATTTACTAAATTGAACAGAGGAGGCGCCTCACGGTCCCTAAAACTCATTGTTTTGGCGGTGCTGCCCTCTAGTGGTCGCAAGCAGTAACACACATTTTCTTTTATTCCTCCTTTTCTTCAGGGTGATGTGAAGGGTTATCTCAGAAGCTGCAGGTCTGCAGAGACCATGACTCCAGAGCCACTGATTCTTCAGCGCATGGCCTGTGATATCGCTTCAGGACTTCTACACCTGCACAAACACAACTTCACACACAGGTACAAAAACCTGTTCTATCATTTATTACACAAATAGGTGAAGTTATCAACAGAGGGTCAGTAAAGTGTGTTATGATCTGCAGAATGTACCCTGGTTGCTTCCTGGAACAAAATCCTGGTGCTGCCTGAGTGTTCTTTACAGACTCCAGCATCAGTGATTTTGTTGCAGGCGGTGACTGTCTTCTCCACAACAATACCACTGAGAGTGTGTTCATCAGTACATCAGAAAGATCTTACTGTCTAGTTATTGATGCATGGTTGATGCATAAATGTGAGTGTGCCTAGTGATCCATGTTCTCATTTATAAATGCAGTATAAACCAAAAATTGTATTATTTTTCTTTGAGACTTGTAATTACAATTGTTCCATATTAGGATGAGCTGTATTTCTTCTTGCTCATTAAATCTGCAGTGTGGTGAACTTACAACAATATGCAGGTCCATTTATGGAACAGAAGGCAGAAGATACAAAACTTTTTTTATTAATTTATTTATTTTGTATACTTGAATAGATGATGAGGAAATGATCACAAAATGAGGTTGCTATCAGTCAAACATCAGCGTAAAATATGTTACAGTATTAGGTCAGGTAATGGTATTATTTTGAATGTTCATATGTATAAAGTATACAAATTTATAAAAGCTATTTATCATGGTTTTCTTTCTCTTTTCCTCCCACCTTCGTCGTCAGTGACCTGGCCTTGAGAAACTGTTTGTTAACCGCCAACGTCTCCGTGAAGATCGGGGATTATGGACTGGCTCACACCAAATACAAGGTCTGCTTATTAAATGAAATCACTCACAGACTCAAAAATGCAGACATAAATAGAAGCACTATGCAAACAAATAACTCAGTAAGCTCAGAGTGTTTGGCCGGTGCACACGTCATGATGTACTGTAACAACTGCTGGAGGCAAATACAAGTGCATGAATGAACTAATGAGCTCATTAGTCTGTTCTTATATAATTCCCTCAGGTGAATTACATCCAAAAGTGTATGAAGCATTAACGTCACCCAACTGAGAGTGCTTTTTATAATGAATAAAACAGGGGAAGATCATTTAAGCTGCATCTATAGTAGAAAATTTAATCTCTCTGTGCAGTTGGTTCATTAAATATGCAATTGTTTCATTTAAAAAATAAAAAGTGGGGTTTTTGTATTGCATTTTATTAATTTTCTTTCCTCTTCATCAGGATGACTATTTCATGACCTCAGATCAGATGTATGTGCCGCTGCGTTGGATTGCTCCAGAGCTTGTTGATGAAGTTCATGGAAACCTGCTCGTGGCTGAACAGACCCAACAGAGCAACATGTGGTAGGAAACGCATCTTTTATTTAACTGTATTTGTTTTGTGTTTATCTCTCTATCTATAATAACAGTATCTATTGCATCAATGCATAATAAATACATTATTTAGTGAGTCCTGGCACAAACAGAAAGGATAACAAAATTCAGAGGAGACTTTACTTTGGAATTGAAAAATAACTAATTTAAGGGGGTGATAATGCATACTTCCTCTGATACCTGTTGGATTTCTTCCTGGCATTTTGTTGTCTTCTCAGGTCTCTTGGTGTGACTATCTGGGAGCTGTTTGAACTTGGAAACCAGCCATACAGACATTACTCTGACTCTCAAGTCCTGACCTACGCTGTGAGGGAGCAGCAGCTCAGACTGCCCAAACCTCTGCTTAAAGTCCCCCTGGCTGAGCGCTGGTAAGTCACACACAGAAACTTCACATGCATGTTACAATCCTCACTCAAAATATCAAATTTAGTGCCCTGCTGGTTTAGGTTTTTGCACACGATTGTGTCATGATCAAAAAAGTTGGTTGGTATGCGGCCTGCGTGTCTTTTTGAGGTCATTAAATCACCTTTATATTGTGCTCTACTAACTTTTCATTCATCATTCATATAGATTCCTCAGACTTTTTTTGTTTTTGGTGAAAGAACATTCCTATTTTTCTCAAAATCTTAGCTAATCTTGGACTAAAGTACTGCATTTGTTTGAAAGATTTTTAAGACAGAATAAAGGATTAGCAGACCATTGCATGTTGTACTGCTGAATGCTGCTGGCTTTTGATCAGTGTAATCTTGGTTTGTTTTGGTCTACTGCTTATAATTATTTCTGTAGAGCAACTTGTACTGCTGTCTTGACCAGCATTCCCTTATAAAAGAGTTTTTCTTGTAAATCAATGGGATTAGTGCGGGTTGAATAAAGTGAAAAACCATGGAAAAACAAATCTAACAACTGTTAAAAAGAACAAAACAGCACAGCGGAGCAAAGCTGCACAATTAAACTCTTTCCAGGATGATAATTATTATGCAAATCCCTCAGGAGTTACTTTCTTGTATTGGGGACACTTCTAATGTATTCTTTTTGTTCTAGACCAGATTGTCTTTTTTTTTTACTTCAGTATTGAATTTTATCCTTGAATGGGCAGACATATAAGAATATTTTGAAAAATGTTTGCATTGTAAACAGCCAAGACAAACACAAATGTTCACAGTTCTATTTAAAGAGACTGTGAGGAGTTTTTAAGTAATTACAAAAAAGTCTCACTTTTAGATGTATGCCTGATCGAAATACACACTTATCGATGAGTTTTATAGCATCTAAATAGGTTATCTATAAATTCTATTCTTTAGCCTCCTGGTCGGGTCGTACAGGGCTGGACTGGCCTGGACACTCAACTTCAGGGAACCAGACAATTAAAACTAGAGCAAATTTATATTATTTTATCATTTATATTACATGTCTGAGAGCACCGGGCTGTAAGTAGCGATAAGTAGCCGGCTACAACTACGATAATAACTTTTCCCCGCATTGCTTGTTGTCACACATCAAAAACTACCGCTACGTAGCTAGAAAGAGATACATTACCTCGTGGCTTTGCATCCTGTAAGTTGTTGAAAAAGAACTTGTAAAGCAATGCAGAGTTCCGACAAAGATCCATGCTGCATTTACCACAACAAACAAACACATTTGGCTTCACGTCTCCGGTGCGTTCAAGTTGTAGTCAGAAGTAGGAATTTTGAGGTAAACTAAAACTGTGGGAAACTAAAACTGGAACATCCCCCGAAGTCTGAATTTCCTACTGGGAACTCAGTGAAACCTCGCCACCCCGAGGTGTCAATCGAAGATGGATGCCCCCAGTGTGAACAGTTATTTAGCTCCTGTAATAATCCATTTATTTGCACTTCTGACTGGGGTGTGTCATTCTAGATCAGCTGTATACATAGTATTGTTAGATTTATATTTACAAAAATGCTGCCACAGTGATAATCAGATTCTTCATACAACAACGCAGGGCGTGCTAACAACAGCTAACAATAGCCTGGTAGTTAGGCATGTTTTTTTCTGACTTCAACTGGAACGCCGATAAGTCGGAGATGATATCACTCCCATTTCCGAGGTTACAGGAACGCAGCATTACACCAGCGATAAATTCTCCTCATAGCACCTTTAATAATTTTAGAATTATAGTTTTTTTTTTTCAAAATGTGCCATTTACTCACCAACCTATAGCCTATTTAGAGTATAATTGACATTTAAATCTATCTATTAATTGTTGATGTGCCAGCACTAATACATTTCATTTTAATTGAATGCCCTTACAAAAAACAGCATATTAACCATAAGTTGACAATGTATGTGAATATAACACAAGTTACTAACAATTTAAATAAAAAACAATTAACTATCTTAATGTATGAAGGATGTTTACATGTTGTGACCCTACAGCTATTATGTAAACATGTTGACCTGTGCCAATGCAAAACCTTTTGAAAAAAAAAAATATTTATGTTCATCAAGCATGTGCTCTGGGTGTGTAAAACACATTTAGAGGTCAAATGAACGTTTGTTAATATTTCACAGGACATTGTTGTCTATAAAATGTGAACATCGCAAAATGGTCGACTCAGGTCCATATTGGGATCAGGTCGCCATCCTGTTTGGAGCCCGGCTGGTTTTGATTGGAGCCTCTGATATCAACAGTACAGCCTTTGAATACTTTAATTCAAATATTGCAGTTTCTCAAGCATATAGCTATTTCAGTCACCATGAATGTCAGTGGCCAGTGAATTCCTCCAATATCATCACATGCATCTGTACTCAGCCAATCAATTTTTTCTCTCACCCCTCATAAGTGTGAAATTTTTCTGGAACAAGAGCCAGTAAAAATAGATGTGTGATCTCTTATATATGAAGGAGAGTGGCAGAAATTAAAATATGATGTGTCAGTAATTATCACTGTTTTGAATGTCTGTTTAGGCAATGTTTCTTGTAGAATAGATATTCAATACAGAAAATCAGATCCCTGTTTTTTTTCCAGCCAGCCACATGCCTTCATTTGGATTTTTCCTGAAGTTATTTGCATCTTTTGATTACTATCACAAAGTCACATGACCTCAGGACCTGGCCCTCCCCTTGAGGTGCCCTCTCCCTTCTCAAACAGTCTCAAATATCTGTATCCAACAGGACTAAAAAAACAATTTAAGGTTTAATACCTTTGATGATTTTGCACCTCATAATCAAAAGTGTAATTGATGGTCACTGTCAAGGCTTTGGTCTCTCTTTTTTAACACTCCGGGTTTGGCTTTCTCAGGTACGAAGTGATGCAGTTTTGCTGGCTCCAGCCTGATCAGAGACCAACTGCAGAGGAGGTCCACTTACTGCTCAGCTACCTTTGTGCCAAGGGGGCCAGTGAGGCTGAAGAAGACTTCGAGAGGCGATGGAACTCCATGCGTCCGAACACCGGATTCAACAGCCACCACGGTGCCTCGGCATTGTCAAGAGACCACCCCTCGACCACCAACTCCTCTTTCCCTCTGCTCGAGCAGTTCTCAAACGGGGATGGCTACCAGTCAGAATCAGGGGATGATATTCTAACAGTCACTGAGACCAGCCACGGCCTGAACTTTGAGTACAAGTGGGAGCAAGCCAGAGCGGATCAGTCTTACAGAGCACCAGACTCCTCCAGTAACATTAGTCAGGTCAACCATCACTGTCAGGAGCCCTTTTACCCACCAGGGGGCATTGTTGGAGGCTGCCCCATGGAGAGCCTCAGCCATTCAGTTTCTCCATCTTACTACCAGCCAAAACACCTTCACGCTCCAGGTGTGCTCCCAGTCCTCAGTGCTCATAGCCCATCTGTAGGAAGTGAATACTACATCCGCATTGAAGAACCGGTAGACTGTAATATCGATGCAGACTTCACCATGTGCTCCTACAGCCCAGACTACCAAGGCAGCAGTGGCAGCTTTCTAACAGGAAGTGCAGACTCTGGTGAGTGCATGGCCTGTCCCTCACAAGCCAAGAGCATGGCTTCCTATTGGTCAGCAGACATCCACAAGACAGATGTGTACGACTCAAATGACTCAAGTCCTGCAATCTCCTTAACAATGGAGCCTCTTTTAGGGCAAGTGACTGATGCAAGCCCGCTCCGCCCTTGGGAGTCAAGTCACTATGTGTCCTATAAAGACAGAGATGGTGGCTACTACTACGAGCACTCACCATCTTTGGGGCTGAATAACTTTATGGTTGGAAGTGAGCCCACTAGAGACCATTACCGTGAAAGCTGGGGGTCAAGAAGCCTGCGCCAAGCTTTAGGGGAACTGGAGAATCCTCTCGGCATATCTCCATCTATGAACAGTCCACCTCAACAGGCTTTCAGAGACACATACCTAGAGACAAGTCAGACCTCCATTATTGGAAAGAACGTAACAGGCGGCTACTACGACATGATGGGGTCCCTAAGGAAGACGATGCCAAGTCATACCAGACACAACAGCCACTCGGTCAGTATCAACATGGAGACGGACAGGGTGCTCTCAATTGGACACAGAGAGAGTGATTCAGAAGAGGAAGAAGAGGATATATTCGTGGAGAGGCACACCTGCAACACTTGGCCTTCCAAGCATCGCCACAGCAGTGGGGGTCACCACAGACGAGCGAGCCACAGTTGCAGACAAGACGCTTATGTTGACTTTCACTACACAATGCCAAGCACTGACATCGAAGACTCCTGGCCCGAAGACCACAGCCTTGCTTACCACTCTCTACCCAAACCCATTGACTACCTTGAGGCCAAAGATAACAGTGCCTGCCTCAGTCTGAGCAAACATCATACAATGGTGCCCTCAGACAACTGCAATGCTTACATCTACTTGTGCCATGAAGGAGAGACTCAAGTGCCCATCCAGGGAGAGTGTTGCCATTCCCACTTTGTTGACCCACTTACAGGCTTGCTTGTCCGAAACAACAGCTACAGCCACACCTATGCTCCCACCAGCTTCATCACTGATAAGGTAATTGACATCCATAGCAATGAGGAGATGATCAATCTGTCGCCAGCTCCAGGAGGCCCCATTGTGCCCAAACCTCCCATGATAAAGACCGAAGAGAGAAGAGAGCAGTACGTAGACCTTATCACCTCTGATACTGTATTCAAGGAGAAGAAGGAGGATGTAATCAAAGAAAATCCAATCATGCAAAAACCAGCAGAGCCTAAAGTTGAAGAAATGACCCTGACGATGACTAAAACCGCTCCACCTCCCTCTGACAACATGCATGTGATGGTGGCCCTCTCAGATCCACAGTCAGAGCTGAGTCTCACTGGTGATAGCGGTGTTGATCGAGGAGGCTCCAGTGTAAGCCTTGCGGACATCCTGGACTGCAGCGACGATGACGAAGAGGATGACATTACAGATGATATCACTGACGTTACATCAGGTATCTTTGCCGACGAGTCCTGTGAGCTGAATGCATCTCCTGCCTTCAAGTCGCTTCAGAAGCAGGTAGGAACCCCAGATTCAATGGATTCCATGGATCTGCCATCTGTTGCCGGGTCTTGTGAAGGCCTAAGTCCTGCTTCATCCCATCCTTCAAGCTCCCCTAAAGCTATGGACAGTGGCTATGACACAGAAAATAATGAGAGCCCTGAGTTTGTGCCTAAAGAGCCCCATGATCAGCGGGATCAATCTCTTGGAAAGCCAGCCCTTGATACAGGCCTTGAAGGAGAAAAATTCCTGAAAGAGCAAGACCTTGGTGCAAAATTAGAGCCCACTGAGGATAAGGAAGTTTTGAGTGAAGATTTAGCCTTAACACCCTCACAAACTGGCGATCATATCCTCCCACCACTCAGCGATAAGACACCATACAGAGACTCTGCCTACTTTTCAGATTATGAAAATGAAAGACAGTCAAGAGATGAAGGCGAAGAAACAGTTTTGGAGGAAAAGACAGAAGAAAAAAGGAAAAATGAGGAAGAGGAAGAGCAAAAGGATGCTGAAGCTGCTTGCAAAGACATCAAACTGGAAATGGATCCACTTTTAGCAGATGGTATGGACTCTTCTCCACCTGAAATGGAGGCATACTTGACAGATGATTGCGGTGAGGATGAGGTGTTAGGTTTGCCTCCAGAGACCTCTGACACAGCTTCAATATTAGGGCTGGATGAATGGCCATCTCAAGAAGAGAGCTCTTCACTCGGGGACTGGGCAGCAGAGGTGGTGGGGGCCATGGAAGAGGCCATCGGCGCCCTGAATGGAGATTGTACCTCAAGTGTGAAGTTAGAGGTGGAAGAGGAGGAGACAGAAAAGGCTGTTCAAGACTTAAAAGCCACTGACGAGCCAGCAGATCAGACCGCTCTTACTAAACCAGCAGGAAAATCTGATGATACCCCTCACATTCTACCCAAAGATGAAGTCGCTCTGCAACACTCGGCAAACTCCAGACGCTTTTCATCTTCCTCTCCTCCACCTCCATCCACCTCTCCTCCTCCTCCCTCAGCAGCAGAGGGCCGAGCAGCTCCAGTAGATGGAGAAGAAGCAGATGAGGAGGACGGTGACACCGATGACAGCGATGAATCGGATGAGGAGCTGCGGACCTACAGCGTGCAGGAGCAGAGTGCAGGAGAGGAGAGTGACGACGAATGCCACCCGGTGCCCATTGTGGTGAGCGACAACAGCGAGGCCCACAAACTGCGCAGCCTCCTGAAGATGCCGATCCTTCTCACAGCAGAGAACATAGACGAGGAGCTGGACCGCAAGAAGAAGACTGTGTCGTTCTTTGATGACGTTACCGTCTATCTGTTTGATCAGGTAAGAGGCTGAAAGGGTATATTAAGTTAAAGGGTAGATACGGTTTCTACTATACACCACTGTTTTTCATGAAAGATATCAGATCAATCAATATTGTTTGTATCAATACAAAATAGTTTGACTTAAATATCAACATACATTTACAGATTTTACAATTATTTTTTACAATTATTTAATAATTACGTTAATCATATTTGAGTTTATAATTCCTATATTTTAACAAACATTTTTAGTAATGTAGTGACATTCATTTGTTATTTGTTGTTTAAAAATGACATCAGCTTTGGTGCACAATACCTAGCCTAGTTCATATACATAGATATTTTTTTAAATGCATCTCTATAATAGTGTTTGACAGATATCTGACTGTAAGAGACTGAATCTCTCAGCATTTCTGATGCTCTGCTGCCCCCTACTGAACCTTCATGATGCCTAAACTCTCTCTCTATCTTGAAGTTTAGGCCACTAAGTCCTGTTTCATTTCTCTGCTTCTGTGATTCTGTATTACCAGGAAAGTCCAACAAAGGAGCTGACCGAGCATGGCTTCCCATTAGGAACAGAGAGTCAGAGCACCAGGAGCAAATCCCACATTAGCGCCTCAGATGACTCCTCAGATGGGAACATCTCAGAGGAGAGTACGTACAAGAACAAGTTTGTGGTTGATGTTGGAATAATAAAGTGATCAGACTTCTTATCCTGTTCATGTAGCTACAGGAAATCAGATATTAAAAAGATTATCTGTCTGCTCACAGGTGCAGGATATGAATGGGAGGATGACTTCCCTCTTCTCCCTCTGCCAACCTCTTCAGTTTCATCTGACTCCCCTCCGCCTCGTTCCACCCCTAAAGCTTCAAACCCTAAACCAGCTGTACAGTTCTCCCGCTTCACCGTCTCCCCTTCCAGCGTGTCCCGTTTCTCCATCACTCACATCTCTGACTCTGATATGGACTCTGTTGGAGGTGAGAAAAACTTGGATATGCTTACCGATGTTTGCTAAGTACAGACGCCTTGCTCTCTAGTGCTGTCCTGTAATAAGCAATTGTTACATCATGCAAAGTGGATTCTTTTTGTCCATAAGTTGTTGAACAATGAATAGACAAAACATTCTGTTAGATATTGAGGTTCAAAGCTTTAAGGGGAAAGTGACAGTTGACACTTTTCATTAAACTGAAATGAGAAGTCCAACGTGAACCAATACGAGCCAAAAAATTCATCAATGTAGGGAATATAGTATATGGAAATATATATTTTTAAAATAGCTCCAGATCCTAGTCTGTGAAAGAAAATAATTTCACACAAGGAAATATGTTGTAGACTAAAATATTTTAATCATATATAGTTATTCCATAAGACTGCGTGAAGTATTAGTATGTCCTTTACTTTGTTTAGGCACACTTCTGTGGACAGATGACAAGAATAATTGGCTAATTGAGTGCCATACTTAAGACTGGGGATGGGGATCGTAGCCAGTTCCAGTTGAGAATTGATAGCTCCCTAAAGGAATTGATATCATGCTTTGAAAATCAAGGATTTAACACTTGTGTCAGAGGCAGTCGCATCCCCACCAAAATCCAATCATTCAATCTATCTTGTGCCAGGACCATAAATTGCCATAAAAATCAGATGACAAATTTATGAGTTCTCAGGGAAAATGTGGAAAACTGCCCTATCTAGCACTGATAACAAATAATATTCCAGGATTAGCTTTCTAATTTAGAACCCCATCAAAATCTAATTGCTACTTTCTGGTGTTCTGACCAGGATTTTCTAGAAATGTCATAAAAATCTGCTTGGAACTTAGCAAGTTGTCTTCAAAAATGTGGAAAACTGCCCAATCTCGCACTGCTAATCAGTACTTTTCAATTCTGAATCTGCATATAATTTTGATCACCACCAAAATCTAGGCACTTCTTCCTTGGGCCATGACCAACATTTCCTGAAAAACTAATCAAAATCCATCACAAAATGATTATGTTATTAATGATACATTGAACTCTACCCTATTAACTGTTAACAACTACTTAAAAAATTTTGTGATCCTCATCTGAAGTTGGATTACTACCACAATCTGACACATTGGTCATTGGCCCATTCTTGGCCTATCTCAAAAATTTCATCAAAGTATGTGCTTAACTTGTTGAATTATCCTGTTAACAATCAAACTAAATACTTACGGCTGCAAAAACAAAACTTCCTAGGATGAAGTGATTAAACTACATAAAGACATGGGCGGTAGATTCAGTGTTGCCTCATAGACATGGATTTGTTAATAATTTTGTCCTACAGTAGTTCCGCTCATGCACATGCAAATATGAGTGGTCAAGACTTGTCTTAAAAAATCACAACAAATTAGTCTGCTCCTCCAAATCAAGTGCCTTACATACTGATTATGTTTTTGTGACTGTGCTGACTTCTGAACTAAAATATAGATTTAAGATGAAATAAATCATTGTTTCAGGGCGATCTACTCAACAACTTTCTTCTTCCAGATAATGGACTTTAATATCTATCGGATGAAGATGTTGTGGAGGAGAACTTTGAATATGACTGGGTGTCCTATATAAAGACGTTTACAGATGAGGAGCTCATCGAAAGGAGGAAGCTTCATGCGCTGCAGCTAAAGTTTTCTTCAGAGGTCAGCACAGCCACAAAAACATGGGTGGAGGACCGGACTGTCTTGGAGGAGTAACTGAGCGCCATGATGAAATTTTGGTGAAAACTAATGAGTTTTATGGAAAATGCAGTTTTAGGAGCGGCGCTTATACATGGTATGTGCTACCATTATATGGATGTCCGCCGCTCGATATTGGATCTAAATATCTCCCAAAGCACTGTTTGGATCAGGAAAGCCTTCTGGGTGAGTATATTCTTCTACTTCATTCCATAAATGATGTGAAAGCTGTAGAAACAGAACTTATCCTTTAAATATAAAGTTAGAAATGACAAATTAGCTTTAAAAAATGGGAAATATCTCTTTAAAGAAAGACTTAAACACATCCCTCAGATATATGATAATTATTTATAGTGCAAAGATTTTCTTAACGTTTTAAACATTGTGCATTTCTTTCATCAAGATGTCAATTCTGCTTTTAAAAGGGCGTGATGAAGACTTTATGATTTTGAATTCTAATGTTTGTCCATTTTGTAATCATATTTGATACAGTTAAAGAAGGCATGATATGGAGTTAAGATATAAGGGTGCAGGGCAGCCAAAAATATTAACTGGAGTGTGTAGCATAGTGTTATCGTCTGCCTCTATGTTGGTTTGTTGGTCTCTAAAATGTCTCATAAGTTGGTGTTCACTAATTCTTTTTATTGTCCTTTGTTCACAGGGAGCAGCGAGGATGGGGATAAGGAGTAGAGAGCTGTGGATATTTACTGCCTCTTCATGAAAACTTCATGGCCTGCAAGCATGATTTTTTATTATAATTTTAATGTCAGGTTTTAGAAACACAAGACAGTGCCTCTGATCGCCTGTGAACACTTTTCAAAGATCCTTCATTCCAAAATGTTGGATCTACGCTGTTTAAAATACCGAACAGAATATGATTAATATATTAAATTTTCTGAATATTAATATATACAGTATGTATGATATGGAGAACATTTGAGCAGAGGAGACTCGTATGATAAATTCTGCATATTTTTTGGATCAAAGAGACAAGACGGACAGATGTTTGGAAAGCATCACATTTTTCACCTCTTTCACTTCGTTATTTATTAAGAAAAGCATTTGAGTGTGAAGCTACTGGGACTTCATGGACTATTGTGCAAACTGTTCCTCAGAAAAAGACACAACATCAGCTGTTCAGAAATGATCAGCACTTGGAACAAAACTGTACAGCAACACAAACTTGTAAAAACTTCTTTACTTGTCTTAAAGAATATGAAAAACAAGAACTTGAGGTATCACAAGTAATATAATGTTTATATTTGGATTCATTCAGAGACTGGAGGATGCACAAATGTCAAAGAAGGAAGCAAAGGGAATTTAAATTGTTCAAGCCTGGTTGCGTAACTTCTTTTTGGAGGAAACAGCTGATCAACCTGGGACAACAAAATATTTTTAGACTCCTTTTTGAAACAGGACTACTGCTTTATGGTTTGACTTCAACATGTGGCTCATTACTTCTACCAAACTGAATGCCAGCACTACATCGCTAACAAGTCCCCTTTTTGTCGACATTAAACACATTTTTACTTTTGGGGCAAGAAAAAGACATGTAAGCTTTTTGTTATATCGGTTTAAGTGTTACTTCGAAACAAACCAGTGCACAGTTTTACGTTCACAATATCTAAAGGATTCATGACTGTAGTAGAAAAGGAATTGTTGTGTTTTGTCTTTGGTTCAGAGGCCTTAAGCTGACATGCATCAGACTTTTTATTCAACACAAGAGAACTGGGACGCCCTACGGTTTAAACCATTAAGTAAGACAATGCAGTTAAGAGGTTCAAGAACAGATGTGAGGATACTTTGACTAGTTTGAATAAAACATGTGGTTGTAAACTTATTATACAACACATTTAAATACATGTAAAGGTATCAAATAAAGATAAGAGCATCACTGCAGGTAAAAAGTGAAAAAATAGATTCCAGTGCAGAAAGAAAACTTCATCATCCTTTCAGGTTCCTTAAAGTGATGCATAATATATGATTCCAGAATTTGATTTAAAGGGGTTAAAGGCTGATGAGCAGACTTTCAAACCTTCATGGCGTCTGCCTGTGACAAGCAGAAAGCACACATGTAGGTGGGGGTTGTATAGCTACTGCATCATAAACCCAAGGAAGTAAAAAATGGACATTTTAAGGGATAGTTCTTCAAAGAGGCATAGAGTATTTCTCATTGATTTTGCAGAACATGGGATCTTTAAAATTAGACAGTTGTCTTACTTTGTAACTTGAATGCATTTTTCTTTAAGGATTGGTAAAAAAAAAGACATAAAATTGAGTTTTTGCAGTGTCATCATAAATGAAAATATACCCATTTTCAGAATTGTTTATCCTTTTGGGGTTGTGTAGGGCTTGAGCCCTGCTGCCATTGGGCAAGAGGCAAGCTACACCCCGGACTGATTACACATTAATCCACAACTTGGGGCAACTGTAAGTCACCTATTAACCTAACAAGCATGTTTTTGGTCAGTGGGAGGAAGTCCGAGTGCCCCGATAGAACCCATGCATTCATGGTGAGAACATAAAAACTCCACAAAGAAAGACCCCGACCAACATGGAGTTTGAACCAGCAACCCTTCTTGTCATCAGGCACGCACACTACTTGGGCGCCACTGCATAATTAAACAGTGTAAAATAAATGTACTGATGCATGTCCACTTAAGGCTTTGGAAATTTGGACTTTAGACTGTCGTGTCAAACATAAATATCTTCTTGAAGTTTTTTTTACATCTGTTTATAAGGGATTGTTAATGCAGACTTAGTTTAAACAATATCACCAGAAAGCTGTAAATGCTTGTACAACAATAATAGTAATAAAGCCAAGTACAATCAAAGGCATTACAGGGGAATAAACATGGAAATATCTTTGTTTTTTAAGTGTAAAGACTTTCAAGGATGGTAAATTAAATTTATGCTCCAAAATACCTGCACAGTGTTTTAAAGCAAACTGTTAAATTTAGTTGTTTTTTTACAGAGGTTTGTCCAAGCAAACATTTGCCTGTGTGCTTGTATTCCAACACATTTAGTATTTTCTGACATGTTATGTTTTGTTTGAACAATGACAAATCTGCCTGATATCACTGTTCTGTCGCTTCTTTAAAAAATGACATTGATTCCTCCTGGGCTGTCACCATTTCAAGGAGAAATGCATCTTCTGGCTCATATTTTGGAAAGTGTTGGCTGCAAAACATCAATTACGAGTTCATGGTCCAGGATATTTTAATGACCTATCTAGCTATCTATAGATTGTTTTTGTGAATCTCTGAGGAGAAATCACAGTAAAAAAGTGGAATAAGAAAATGCAGATATTGCAGCATTTAAATGCTAATGCTTTGGGGGGGGGGGGGGGGGGGGGGGAATTTATAAAACATAAAAACTATGCTTGCCATTTTTTCTTCAGACCTTTAGGCACTTTATTTTTCCATAGAATGTTTCTGCATTATAAAAATGTTTTATTTGTTTTATCATGTTCTATCATGACAGCCAGATATTCTTCCAAGTGGTGAGCAGGATATGAAGTTTGGTGAAACTGACTCTTTGCATCTTTTAACCACTCACCATTTAAATATCTGGAATTTTATTTTAGTCTACTTTGCGCAGCCTTATTTCTGCCATCATACACCTGCATTCAATACTGTTGTCTGCAGCCCCTCTCCAAGATGGCGCCCCACATAGATGATTCTCAGAAGCCTGAAAGCGGCATTAGCATTTTAATATTTGTGCAATCATGTATGTTTTACCTCCGGCAAACTGTTTTCTCTCATCCTGGTGCTTCAGACCAAATCAGATTTTTTTTCTGACATAAAGGGAGATGAGTTGTGTTAAAGTCATTAATATTTGGGTTTTAGTCAAGAAGAGTTAACTGAACATTTGCACATGTTGTATCATGATATATTTCCAAAAGATGTTGCTTTCCGATGGGACGAATCAGTCAGTATTTGTGTTTGATCAGCTGTTTGAATGCTGATAGAAGGCTGCTGTCATGATCATGAACTGTTTAAATGATTTGCTTTGTGTGTGGAAACATGAAGGTATGTGTTGCTGAGATGTTGGTCCAGCTGCTGTTTTACCTCAGCGGAAGAGGAGAACACCTTTTTAAGCACCCAACGACCAACATGTAGTGTCCTCTAAGTGTTTGTTTGCCTTCTGCGGCTTTAATATCATGTAACAGTTTAGCGTAGAAGCATTAAACAGCTGTCCGTAATATTTTTGTATCTAGACGAAAATACTTTGAGGAGTATTGATGTACTGTTCCTGTGAAGAAGGGAAGGCTTAAAAATATGTCTCTTATGTTTATTGTTGCCAAAGAGATGTTGTGTTGTGGTCCACTATGGGTGACAGACTGATGTTTTTATCCTTATGGAAAGAAAGTGAATAAATGAGCAGCTCTGACCTGCTGGAGACGTTTAGGACTTTGCGAGTGAAGAGAGCGCCCACACCGACCTGGTCACATCAATACTTTCTGTACCTTCTATCAAATATAAATAAAGTCAGTTTTACACATCTTATCATGCTTTACTGTCCTTTTTTGTCCTCTATTAACTTTCTGACTTCATTACTGTTGATTTTCTTCTAGATCAGTAGTTTTAAACTGATATATCAAGTGTGAAATAAGGATCATTTTATTTACAAGACTTTGTAAGATGCTTTTCATCACATTTGTTTCTCCTTGTGGTTTGAAAAAATGTGTCAAACCACAAGGAGAATTACAGCTTTAGATCACTGAATAACAGACTTAGCCTAGATTTTTATGATAAAAACTCAAATTCAAACTATGCCTTATTTCTTAAATAAAAAATCTAGTTGGACGTAACATTATCCACAATAAAGGGGTGCAGGAATGAGCCCAAAAATGGGGAAGTAAGTTAGCATTTAGTAGCATTTGTGATGAACAAACACATGATTCTTTGATGGGGAACAAGAAAGCACTCTGAAAGCACAACTTCCACCAAGGTAGCACACATATTGCTGTAACATCAACAGCAATAGTTAAATGATAAAGTTGCCATCATAATATGATTCCTTGACCCTCAAAAACCCACACCTAGCACATGGAAACATGTTAATATTGTTATTAGATAGACAGCTATTGAGCAAAAAAATGATTATTCAATAATGAAACCAAAATTTTTAAGGTGGGCCACTACCAAAATCCTGAAAATTTCAGCAAAATTCATCCAGAAGTTTTTGTATAACCTCGCTAACAATCAAACATCATCGGGAAAAACATAACCTCCATGACAGAGGCAATAAAATATTTTTGATATTGCCTGCTTTTGAATACTAAACTGCTGTTTTGTGTTTAAAATGTCAGTTGCTACTTAAGGACTAAAACAATGGCCAGTGGCACAACCTTAAGCATTTCAGATTTTTTACTAATCATCAATGATGTATACACTATTGCCACAGCCATCAGTATAAGCTTGTTATGGTCATTTGATTCAGAGGAAATTCTCAAAAGGAGAGGTTACAATTTGACATTTTAATTTGATTAGTACTTTCTTCTGAGATAAACTGTCTTGTTGTACTTTCACAGTAACATAATAATAGCTTTTTACTACTGATTATTATGTTTAAAGGTCCCATCACCTGGTATTCAATCTGTCTCTCTTAAAACTGTTAACATGTCCTAAAATTGATTTTTTGCAATGTAAATTAACATAAAAACAAATACTGACACTTTGGTAACTTTATTTATACTTAAAATTTGTCTCACAAGAATACACACAAGGTTTTGACCATTCTGGGTGCTCTTTTCAATTATGATAACGAGGCACATGCCGACAGGCCACAGGAAGGACAGCTGTGGTCAGGGGGATTGTGACCAACTCCAAAACAACGTTCAGGCAGACGCATGGAAAGACGAACATGATGGAGAGAGTTAAGATTCTGAGGGAAAGGAGGAATCACGCTGTTTACAGCAAGAAGTGTCTGAGTGGAAAAGTTTTCTTCACTCGTCCTCGCTGACAGTGTCCGTGCCCTTGCTTGTGTAGTTAGATGTAACTCACAAGACTTCGGCCCCTCAATGTGTTACGTCATGTCAAAATGTTGCTAAAATGTGATGCAAATATACTTAGTTTTAAATAAATAGTCATAGTGAAGTCATATGGAAATATGAGTCTTCAACATGTCTGATCACAAAACGTGCATTTAACAGCATTGAGTTTACAGCATTAGCTGGGCCATAGGTAGGCATGGTTACCGAATTCGGTACTTTAAGAGGTACCGACCGAATTCTGCAGGTACTACCGAGTACCGAGTCACCTAAACGGTACCATCTTTAGGTACCTAAACGCATCCTTGTGACTGTGAGGGAGTGGAAGAAGCAGACATTTGGGTAGAGTAGGTGAATTTCCATACCAGACTTGACGCAGCACAGCAATAGCATAATGACGTCAGCAGCCGCAGGTTTAGTCAACAAAGCAAGCATGGCTGAGAGAAATTGCTCGAAAGTATCGCTCCACTTTATTAAACGTGATGCAGATTACGCTCAGTGCAATATTTGTGACGCAAAGTGTAAGGCCAGCGGCGGAAATACTTCAAATCTGAGGAAGCACCTGGTGACGCACAAACTTGTCCTTAAAGCTGAAGAGTGCACAATTTTTGATAGCCTCAGATCTATGACCACAAAGGATTCATTCAGCACTGCTAGCACGCCTGCATCCAATGCGGCTGCAGTTAATTTATTAAGATGTGGTTCATTTTAGTTACTGGTTTTCATGTTGAAGAAATTTTTGGAACAACTACAGTGTTACAATACAAACAGTTGAATTTTATATATATATATATATATATATATATATATATATATATATATATATATATATATACATACATATATCTGTTTAATTTTATATATTGACAAATAAATTCACATTGAAAAAATGTGACATCTTAATATTAAACAACTTGATATTTATTACCCCATAAACACATGCAAAAGTACTGAAAATTGGTACCGTTGAGTACCGATACCGATTCCCAGGTACCGGGCATCGGTACAGTATCGGTTCCAATGTGAAAGGCACCCATCCCTAGCCATAGGCTAATGCAGAATAGAACAGCTACAATATAAATGTGCATGTCCCACATTTATTTTAAGCTATTTCAGTATTTTGTCCTTTGTTCTGACAACATACCTGATATAGCTGTCATGTTAAGACAATAGATCAAATTTCTTAAAGATAAAGTCAATAAAAGGTGAATAATTTGAGCTCTAATGTTAGTTTAATGGTGCATCACTCAGTTTCCTTCAGTGCCATAACTTGCCTTTCACTAATATGTTGGCATTTTCATTTCTCTTTCCTTGGGTGATGTGGGAGTTGTGCTATGATACTGGAGGCCACTACAGTAGGTTTTATCTACAATGAGTTTTCCTAGTTCACTTATAAATTTCAGAAAAAAAAGGAAAAAAAAAATTCTTATTCTCATTTCACAGGTACTCAGAGGGATGACCCAGCTCCACCCATGTGCATTACAGCTCCCAGATGTGTAAATGTGTTCTCTTTACAGAAAGCAAGAAACATTCATCTTCAGGATTGTGACTATTTACCTGTAAGAGGCAATAAGAAGTAAATTTTAGATCTGCATCAAACTACAAAAAGGAAAAAGTATAGTCTCACTTCAGATAGATTCATCTGAAAAATGGTGGAAGTGCATGGTTCTACATGATCAGTTTACACTCTCAAACGTTAATGTGAAGAAATGAAGGATTTAATACAAAATTCTTTATTGACACAGTAAATAAACAGTTTTTAGTTTAGTGGGTCTATACAAAGTCTTGTTATGGGAAATTTTATGTCTGAAACATGTTTTAAAAGTGAGAATTTACTGTGGAGTTCAAAGTTTTCACATGAGAGGGGCTGAGGTACTGCATTCACCTCTTTATGAAATAGTGGGAAGAACTCTGAAATCCTTAAAAAATTATGAGCACTTTTACATGAGATTAAATGTGTGAATGTATTTGGTATTATTTTGTTAATGTACAGCACTGCTTTGTTACTTTTCTGTGGTTTTCTAGTTATTTATTTTTTTGATTGTTTTATGTGACCTTTAGTGGATGCTGTGTTATGGTATTATGGACCAACTAAGAAAATCCTTTGTACAAAGACTGGACCACTGCTGTTCCTTCTCAAAACTGCAATAAAAATGTTAAAAATGAGTATTATTTAACAAGAATTCACCCTTTTTTAACATTTGTGAATACTGTCTATTTGAAGATTTGTGTTCAATAAAAATGTGTGTATGTAAACTTACTGGATGTTCTTTTAGTGGTTTAACTGCATATTCCCTCTTCGGCCAGTGAAGCTTGAAAACTGGTTCACAATCAGTTTTCTCCTTTGGGCGCTCAGAGTTTATGATGTAATGCATGGCTGACAGGTAGTCTTCACTTAATTTCATTTAATTGGCCCTAAGAGGGTGATTTGGTTTGCAGCAGACAAACATCAACAATCACAGCCAAAGAAAAACAAAAATACAAAATGTAAGCAGCACGTCGCCTCAGGTACAAGGTCACAGTCCATGGACAGCAAGTTTAACTAGATAGAATGGCTAAAAGGAATAAAAA